>BLSH010122376.1:493786-513270 GCA_018402905.1 Glandirana rugosa | reverse complement strand
TGACAAATCTTGTGAAATGGATTTTGGCCCTCCTTGGTATATGCGGTTTTAGGTAAAGTGTTCTAAACAGTTTCCAGATGTTTGCAGAACAGGGATATGGTTCCTCCCGGTTTTAGGTAAAGTGTTCTAAACAATGTCCAGATGTTTGCAGAACAGGTATATGGTTCCTCCCGGTTTTAGGTAAAGTGTTCTAAACAGTCTCCAGATGTTTGCAGAACAGGTATATGGTTCCTCCCGGTTTTAGGTAAAGTGTTCTAAACAGTTTCCAGATGTTTGCAGAACAGGTATATGGTTCCTCCCGGTTTTAGGTAAAGTGTTCTAAACAGTTTCCAGATGTTTGCAGAACAGGGATATGGTTCCTCCCGGTTTTAGTTAAAGTGTTACACACAGTTTCCAGATGCTTGCAGAACAGTGATATGGGTTCACCCTGCTTATTTATACTTTTTTGACACAGTTTGAAGATGATTTTAGAACAGTGATATGGCTTCTACCGTTAATTAATACTTTTCAGACACAGTTTGAAGATGGTCCAAATCCACCTCCATTTTTGATTTTTTTTAAAAAATGCTTTTAGTTATTTCCCTGTCCCAATTTCTTTGTAGGGCACTTGTCCCACCCTTACCCCCATTTTCCATCCTTTTGCAGACCTCTAGGACCTTCCAGGACTTTTTTACAGCAATTTTCTGAACTTTTATTAAAATTACCAGAACCCCGGACCCGAACCCGGACTTTTTTTGAAAAGTCCGGGTTCGGGTTCGGGTCCGGGTCCCGGACACCCCAAAGTTCGGCATGGACCCGAACTTTACAGTCCGGGTTCACTCAACTCTAATAGTCTTACTTTCTAGAAAATTTCAATACCTATATTTAATAGTTATTTATTATTATTTCAAATATTCTTTTTTATTTCCGAAATTCGGAAATAAGGAAGAACATTTGAAATAATAAGTTATTAATTTATAATTTTTACTTATAAATTATAATAAGCTATTATTATTTCAAATGTTTTTCCTTATTTCTGACCTTTGCAGTGTGTGACTGTATATATGCATACTGTATGTATGTATGTGTGCATACTGGGTGTGTATATACTGTGCTTATATTGTATGTAAACACACAGGATACATACAATATACATCCAATATACACACAGTATATACACACCCAGTATGCACACACACACACACATACATACATACAGTATGCATATATACAGTCACACACTGCAAAGGTCAGAAATAAGGAAAAACATTTGAAATAATAATAGCTTATTATAATTTATAATAAATAAAAATTATAAATTAATAATGTATTATTTCAAATGTTCTTCCTTATTTCCGAATTTCGGAAATAAAAAAGAATATTTGAAATAATAATAAACAACTATTAAATATAGGTATTGACATTTTCTTGAAAGTATGACTATTAGTGCTAAATTTCATATTAAGTTCATTAACAGCCAAACTTTCAAGGAAATTCCAATACCTAAAATTTAATAGTTATTAGTTAGTTATTATTTCAAATATTCTTAGTTTTTTCCAATTTTTGGATTTCCGAATTTCCGAATTTTGGATTTTCCTCTGCTCCGATTGCCGAATTTCCAAATTATCGCAATTGCCGAATTTCCGCGAATTTCCGAATTACCGCAATTGCCGAATTACCACGAATTTCCGAATTACCGCAATTGCCGAATTACCGCGAATTTTCAAATTACCGCAATTGCCAAATTGCCGAATTACCGCGAATTTCGGATTTCCGAATTTTTAATTTCCGAATTTCCGAATTACGAATTTTTTTAATTTCCGAATTTTTTGAATTTCCGAATTTCCGAAAAACAAAAAAAAAAAAATTTTTAGCCATGCACAAGTCTATCCTTTACTTTTTAAACATTTTGTATCAGTAAAATATTGTAATTTTATACAATTCATTGGGGTTTTTTTGGTTGGCGCCACCAAAATCCCATCCTTTTTCATTAAATGTATGCATTTTTAAGGGATGAAGGTGCCCTTTGACCTTTTGAACTAGCGTCATATATATCTCACTTCTCCCCATGTGTTGCATTCACCATTTCTCTATGCTATTCAAGGGGTCAAAATCTATTGACTTTTTCCAGACACAGGGGGATGGCAGCATACTATGGAGAGACCCTTGGTCTCATGGATCGATTCCATCTATCCCAAAGTAAGATTCTGGGAGGTATGAATACTAAGCAATTTTTTGTGAAACTCAAGCGCCTCTTGGAAAGAAAATCCTGTCTGTTTTGGAACAGACGGTATTTTCAAAAATATATAGATGAAGAACTTATACCATGGGGTCTTCGGATCCAGATTTTTCCAAACATCAGGAAGGTTGAGTTAGATTTGAAGAAGAAACGGGAAAGTAATATGCAAGCATGTTCTTTCAAAATGATGAATATTTTGTGTAATCACTGTACAACAGAGTTAAACTGCTATACTGATAACTGATATAGAAATTGAGAAACTCTATAGTGAAAGCACACAAATAACTTCTGACAAAACATTTGCTGAACATGAGGACACACTCAAGATCCATTTGGGGTCTTTTGTGACAAATATTCTCAAGACAAAGGAACAAAAATTTCTCAGGTACAAGTTAGCCTATGATTCCAACATGGCCTATAAATGGACCCCGTTGACTAAAAAGAGAAATAATAATAGCAAAAAAGTCTTCTGCTCAACCTAATCTAACGGATACAAATGACTCTGATGCATCATCTTTTTCTTCGGTTTCCTCTGTACAGGTTCCTTTGGATCGAAACAAACAATCTACACATACGTCATAAAAATGTAAGAAGAAAGCTGTGGGTAGTGGCTCATCCACACCAAAACACACAAATTCTAATCATTCTCTAATTCTGAATATTCATCCACTTATTTTCACAATGATTCACGTCCCACGGAAACTCCTTCCCTATCTTCTTTAACATCAAACACTCCTTCTGATATCAAGGTCTTCAGGTGATCAATCTATCTTCATTTGAATTGACAGAGATTCAAATTCAAGTCTTTTTGTCCGGAGCAGAGTGGACACCTTTGACTTAGTCAAGGATGTCCATCTCTTTGCCCGCAGATTTATGTTTAAGATCTTATATGACAAAGATTCTAAAACTACACAAGATTCCCTGGCCAATACCCTTTAGCAGGGATTTTCTATTAATGATATTAAGGCCCTTGAACACTTGATGGAATTATGGGAGGAGGGCAATGCTGAGGACTCCTCTCCTACCCTCCCGGGAGCGACTTCCTCTGTCCTTGAGGAACCTGGGTCGGTTCGAGACGACTCCTCATGCTTCCCTCCTCCATTAACCTTCAGACCTAAATCACACGGCTTTCCCTTATTACAAGGCAATCTGAATATCTGGGCGTTCACCCAACAGGTGGATAGAGAAATTGAGCTCACTAAATGGCATTTTAATGAACCCTCTAATCTTTCACATCAGCAAATGGAGGCTTTGACTTCTTTGAAACAAAATCCCCATATAGTTATAAAGCCTTCAGACAAGGGTGGTAACATTGTGGTTATGAGTTCTTGGCAGTACGAAGCCATGGTGCACCAAATTTTAAAAAGAAAGGAGTGGTATAAACGAGTCCCTAAGTCATTTGTTGAGACACCCCAAAGGAAATTTCAGAGTTTAATCGCTTGGGCTTATAATAAAGGAGTAATAGATAAAGTTCCTGAATGTCTCTAATCCAAGGACTCCAACCTTGTATGCATTACCCAAGGTCCACAAAAACCCAGTGAGACCTCCAGGAAGGCCCATAGTGTCTGGAAATGGGTGCCTAACTGAGCCGGCCAGTCAATTGGTGGACAGTTATTTGCGCCCCCATGTCCTGACACTACCTTCCCATGTACAAGACACAATGGACCTACTAAGATCCCTCAATGGCATAATTATTCCTGCAGATGCTTGGTTGGTTGCTGTTGATGTGGAGGCCCTCTACAACTCCATCCCATACACTTCTGGGGTTGGGGTAGTAGGGGGCTTCCTTTCTCAAAGAAACACATCAGCAGAGCCATACAATACATTTGTTTTGAATCTTCTTGAATTTCTTCTCACTCACAATCTTTTAATGTTTCAAAATTCCCACTACCTCCAGATACAGGGGGTGGCTATGGGGATCAAGTGTGCCCCCCCCTACGCCAACCTGTGTCTGAGGGGGTAGGAAAAAGAGACCTTCTATGGCGAATCCAACCAGGTCTTCTCTGTGAGGATTTTGTTATGGAGACACTATGTTGATGACATTTTCATGATATGGACTGTCACCAAGGGTGAACTAGACATATTCATTGAGTCACTGTGCAAGAATGATTTCAATTTGAAATTCACCTTTTAGTGTCAACTTTCATTGACTTTCTAGATGTCGGCATTTTTGTTAATGAAGACCTAAATTTTGGTTCTATTCTTTTTAGAAAGCCTTCATCAGGCAATACGCTGTTGCATGCTATGAGTTCACATCCCACTCCTTTGGTTCAAAGCATACCATATAGTCAGTACTTGAGAGTGAGACGATATTGCACCAACCAGGAAGATTTTGAAAGAGAAGCATCATCTCTCTAAACTCATGCTCTCCTAGATCATGCTTGAAAAAAGCTTATAATCGAGTGAAAACTCAAGAAAGGGACAAACGTATCCATTCCAAAAATTAAAAACACCCTATAGACATAGCTATGAGACTAATCACCAACTATTCAGGGCAAAATCGCAAGATCAGATGCATTGTACAAAAATATTGGCACTTGTTGACAGCTGACCAAACTGTCTCCAAATATGGCAACTCTTATCCAGAGATAACATTTCGACCGTCATGGTCTCTCAATCTGGTTCACAGTCACTATGTGAATAGGAGTACTCACAAGAGAACCAGATGAGGAACTGCTTCGTGTGGGAAGTGCAATTATTGTACACATGTCCTTAATACTCAAATAATCAAACTTCCCAATGGTCGACTCTGGAAACCCAATTGTTTTGCAAATTGTCAGACGATTGGCATCATATACCTAATGCAATGCAACTGTGGTGCCTACTATGTGGGGAAAACAAAAAGATCCTTTTCCCCCCATGTCAGGGACCATGTATCCCTGATAGCTAAAAACATGATAGAGGAGGAGATTTAGATAGGAGCTTGCTGCAAAGAGAGGAGAAATGAATCTACCAATTGTCTGCGACTACGGTCGTGGTGTAATCGGTCCATGGGCTGGGAGGTTTATCCCACCCTTTGGTTCGATTGAGCCATTTGCCCTCACTCTTTGTTATTTCTCTATCAAGAGGATTCTCAAAGATGGTGGCTATGGATTCAACGTTCGCATACGCGACGTCACTTCCTTCTGACGTTCGCGCATGTGCAGTAGGAATTGTTTCGTCCACAATCAGAGCGGTGGGGTCAGATGCCGGCTGATTGGAGTGGGCTCTGTTATAAGGTGTACGCAAACGAATGGCTTGCAGCACCTGTCTTCCAAATCGGGGCAACGACAGGCTTGTTCTCATTCCAGTGAGAGGTAAATCAACCGTGACCATTGTTAATCTCTACTATATGGGATATATATGTGGTGTTGTGTCTTGGGGATGGATGAACACTTGTTGAACTCTCCCCCCATACTGATACACTATTTTTGTCTCTTTCTCTTTTAGTGGAATTTCAGGGCTCCTCTCTGTAGATTATCGGTGGGAGACAGTTGCCTCCCTCTCCTTGGGTTTAATCATCCAAGTTTACTGACCATTTGTGCCACTGCCTTCATAGTACTTGGAGCATGGCTTTCAGTCTCATCCTAAATTTTTAGGTATGCTTTTTTGGTCACTCTGATAATCTTTTTATGGGGATTGGGAATCTGTGTCTTTACTCCATGATGTTTTTTTTTTTCTTTTTTTAACATAGTACATTTATTCAATGTATGTGTGTGTATTTATTACACTACACGTGTGCACTCTTGGGCACTTTATTGATGGAGTTGAGTTTGTCTGATAGATTGCCGTAAACTACTCCTTTGCAAATCTAGAGGAATTCTATACAGTATATCCTCTTCTTGTTGTTGGTTGTTCCACTCTGCAGTTGTCTTTACTAGATCCATGACCATTTTCTCGTGGAGGAAGGAAATGTTCCCCATTACTACTAGATACTAGGTATATAGCATTAGTGGTGTTTTTATTGGACCATTTCTCCCCATTGGGGTATAAGTGACAGAGAGTTACAGGTGATACTTGAAAAATTAGAATATCGTGCAAAAGTTCATTTATTTCAGTAATGCAACTTAAAATGTGAAACTAATATATGAGATAGACTCATTACATGCAAAGCAAGATAGTTCAAGCCGTGATTTGTCATAATTGTGATGATTATGGCTTACAGCTCATGAAAACCCCAAATCCACAATCTCAGAAAATTAGAATATTGTGAAAAGGTGCAATATTCTAGGCTCAAAGTGTCCCACTCTAATCATCTAATTAAGCCATAACACCTGCAAAGGGTTCCTGAGCCTTTAAATGGTCTCTCAGTCTGGTTCAGTAGGAATCACAATCATGGGAAAGACTGCTGACCTGACAGTTGTGCAGAAAACCATAAATGACACCCTCCATAAGGAGGGAAAGCCTCAAAAGGTAATTGCAAAAGAAGAGTAGCAGGCATTATCCTCTGTAATACATGCACCGTCTCAACCCCTGATGCGTTGATTCCCGCGTCCCGGGTTAACTCTATTTTGGTCATAACTTAACAGAGTTGTTGTACTGATAGCTGTGAAGCAGACCTTTTCTTCCACAGTACTATACATCCTTTCTTCAATTACACTCCCGCACTCTGCATAGTGCCAGTAGCAACCGCTGCAATGAATCAGCAAAATTATCCTGGACTAACCCCCAAATATAGCACTGCCCCCGAAGGGATTACCGTGTGTAGACTTCCCTGGGCTTTCCCCTTCTTGTCTTGCAGCCAGTTACTAGGGGTTTTCACACAACCATCTGTAGCCTCATCTGCTCACTTCCAATAATCAATCCAGGGGTTTGTTTTTTTTGGTATTTATTGTTGGAACTTGGATAGGAAAAGGGAATAGTGGGATACTCCAACTGGAACTAATGAACTCTCACTCGGCCTCACCAGGTTAAATGTGGTAACAAACTTTCTGTTATATCATACAACACTTGTATGGGAAGAATAAGTCCTTTGCTTGCTCTGGCAGCAGACTTGGTGAATCTGTTTATCTTCAGGACACTCACTAGCATCCCCTTTGACTGACACCCGTCCACTGACTCTACTAGCTGAAGGGATGGCCCTCACAGGACAGACCCCATGACACAGATCTGTACTCGCTGTAGGCCAAAACAGATCCTTCTAGTGCATCCCATAAAAGTGTCAGTTTCAGCTCACCTGATACATCGGACTCTCCATGTTAAGCCCAGGTTCACACTGAGTGCGGGAATGAAATGGCGCGAGCTCAGCTGAACTCGCACCATTTCATTCCCGCATGTCAGTCCCGATTTCAGCTGCGATTTCACAGGCAACTGTGTGGGGTTCTGCACAGATGCCTATGGAAATCACACCTGTAAATCGCAAAAGGTAGGACAAGAACTACTTTTTGAAATCGGGCCAGCGCAAGTGCAGCATTGCACTGGTTAGTACGGTGCCATTGCCGGCTATTGCCACCAATTTGGCATGCGATTTGACATGTCAAATCGCATGCCAAATCATGTCAGTGTGAACCAGGGCTAAATATCGGATGCTGGTGGAGCTGATCCACGCCTAAGTTACTTCAAGCATCCATGGTCAGTAAAGGACAAAAGAAGAGATGCAGAGGATGGCAGACGAAGGAGAAGCAAAGAGATAGCCCATTCGGAAGAAAACCCACAAGAAAGACCATAGACAGTGAGATATCGCCGGATACCAACATTGTCAATCTGTCAGATTTTCCTCTTACTGATTATGATCTTCCCTTGCTATCAAGGGGCCTGTCTTTTGCTCCAACCTTTCACTTCAATGTATTTTCTACACTCCTAGATGTCAATAAATTCAATAGAAATCTATTGTTAAAAAAACATTTATTTAATGACAATGGGGATGCCAGTAGTGACACAGATGCCACATTGGAAATTGAGCAGGATAAGGGGGTGCTTGCACATAGCTCTGATTGCAATAGTTTCATTCTGGATTCTTTCCTTAATGTAAATAATGTAAATAATATAACTGGGTACTAACATCTTTAGGTAAAGTTGATCCAGGGTGAATCCGATTGCCTCTCGGGGAATCAGGAAGGAATTTTTTCCCCCGTTATAGCAAATTGGATCCATGCTTTGCTGGGGTTTTTTTGCCTTCCTCTGGATCAACTGTGGGTGAAGTATTGTATATGGGATTATTTGGTTGTATGTGTATATGTGTATGTATGTGTGTATATATGTATATATATATATATATATATATATATATATATGTGTATGTATATATGTATATATGTATATTTTTTTTTTTTTGGTTGAACTGGATGGACTTGTGTCTTTTTTTCAACCTGACTAACTATGTAACTATGTAACTTCCTTTCAGGGTTTATCCACTAGATTGACTTTGGCTCAGCTTTATTCAGAATCCTCACAAGGTATGCATGGTGTAAAGAGGAGTAATGTGGAGAAGGGAGATAAATATTTTTATCCAGTCCATGCGAGAGGTTTGGCAATTGAAGCATTCCAAGAAATAATTGAAAAATAACTCCTTGTTTTGAAAACACATACAAGTAACCCTCATAGACCTAACCTAAGTAGGGTAGAGCTTAATGCCATTAAACATTTGCAAGAGAATAATCAATTGGTCATTAGGGAGGCTGACAAGGGTGGTGCAGTGGTGGTGGTCAGTGCTGAACAATATCGCACTGAAGCTTTGAGACAATTAAGAGATGCCAATACATATTGCCCTACAGAAACCTTTAAAATGTCTTTGTTTAGTCTTATTGATGAAGGTCAGCAAATGGGACTTTTGAATGCTAGGACTACTGAATTTTAAAAGTACATAACTCCATCACTGCTGTTTTTCATAATTTGCCCAAATTGCACAAATCCCAAGTTCCTGTACAGGGGCGTCCCATCGTGGCAGGCATTGGCTCTCTCTTAGAGCCCCTCGGCAAGTGGGTCGACTGCCATCTTCAGCCCCTTGTCCAGAGGCTCTCAGGTTACATCCGTGACACAGGACATGTTTTACATGAGCTCCAAAACGCAAAATGGATGGATGGTTTAGTCTGGATAACTTTGGATGTTACTGTTTTGTACTCCATATCACACTTGTTGCCTGTGGAAGCTGTAAAATATCACCTTCAGTATAGTTCATATACATTAGAACTGCAGGACTATCTGTTAAGATGCATGGATTTTCTTTTGACCCACAACTTTTTTCTTTTTGACAATACCTATTATTGCAATTGTGTGGTACATCAATGGGTGGCAAATTTTCTCCACTGGCAAACATTTATATGGGTTGGTGGAATGAATTTTATATTTTTTCCCAACTTAACCACTTGCCGACCGCCAACCGCAGGTTGACGGCGGCAAAGTGGCTCGTTATCGCAAATCGCCGTCATGTGACGGCGGCTGCGATAACGCGCACTGTGAGCGCGCGCGTGCCGCCGGAGGTGTGCCCGAGCGCTCACTGTGTTCGGGGAGGGCCAGGGAGTGGGTGCGGCGGCTTCGATTGCCGCCGGCTACCCGCGATGGCCCCCCCGGAGCGAAGGAACGGAGGTCCGTGTATGTAAACACGGACCTCCGTTCTGTGAAGGGGGAAGGGCTGTGATCACAGCCTTCCTGTATACGAAGACTGTGACCACTTCCCTTCCCCAGCTAGGGCAGTCCCCATACAGTTAGAACACGCCCAGGGAACATACTTAACCCTTAGAGCGCCCCCTGCAGGTTAACCCCTTCACTGCCAATGGCATTTACACAGTAATCAGTGCATTTTTATAGCACTGATCGCTGTATAAATGCCAATGGTCCCAAAAAAGTGTCAAAATAGTCCGACATGTCCGCTGCAATATCGCAGTACCGCTAAAAATCGCAGATCACCGCCATTACTAGTAAAAAAAAAACCAAAAATGAATTCTCATCATCCGTAAACGCGACCACTTTTGCGCAAACCAATCAATAAACGCCGATTGCAATTTTTTTTATCGCAAATATGAGGAAGAATGTAAATCGGCCAAAAACAGTGAAAAAAAATGTTTTTTAAATTTTTTTTTGGATTTGTATTCTAGCAAAAAGTAAGAAATTTGGGTTTTTTTGCAAAATTGTCGCTCTTCTTTTGTTTATAGCGGCGATCAGAAATGACGCAGAGGGGATTAAATACCACCAAAAGAAAGCTCTATTTGTGGGAAAAAAAGGACGCAGATTTCTTTTGGGTACAACGCCGCACGACCGCACAATTTTCAGTTAAAGCGACGCAGTGCCGAATCGCAAAAAGGGCTCCGGTCCTAAAGCTGGAAATCCTTCCGGGGCTGAAGTGGTTAATCCATTTCATAGCAATTTGTTTTGGTATGGAAAATTCATTGATGACCTACTTATCATTTGGGTTAAGGATAATGCGACTTTTGATATTGCGCCGTTTCTGCACCACATAAATGCTAATGATCTTAATTTAAAGTTTACGGGTCACAACAGGGTCAAAGATTTCCTTGATGTCACCTTGGAAGGTGATCCCTTTGTTCAAACTGTTTCCACCAAAACTTTCCGTAAACCCATCGCGGGCAATACCACTTAACTGGCTAGTAGTTGCCATCCAGCCCACACTATTAAGGCCATCCTGGTAGCAGAGTTTACTAGAGCAGGAAGAAACTGCTCCACTGAGGTTTCTTTTAAAAATGAATGCCAAATCATTCAGGAACAGGCTTGAATCCAGAGGTTATCCTCAGTGGTCCATTCAGAGAGGTTTTGAGGTTGCAGCTGCTACGCAGCGAGCGGATTTATTATCCACTACGTATATTGTTAGATCAAAACCTAGCAATTTGAGGAAACCTAAGAGCTCCAAACAGCCCGTCACTTTTGTTATACCATCCTCAGTTGAATATCATCAAATCACTAACATCATAAAGCGTAACCTCCCCATTAAAATACTAGATAGTATCAGTGCTGCGCAATCCTAAAGTATCAATGTGAAACATACAAATGCCCACCAGAAGGTCCTGAACATAAATATAATAAAAGAACGAATAAACCCAAAACAAGTGCATATAACCAATACTGAATAGATAATCAATAAATGTGTTTTGTGGTATCAAGCAAACTACAAACTTTTTAAAAAGTAAAAGCCAAGCTGACCATCTAACACATACATAAGAGAAATTTAAATAGAAACAGATATCTGGAGGTATCTACTTTTTCAGTATACTTTTTCATTATATTTAATGCTGTTCATTTTTTATTTTTGTGATACATGTTTTTATAAACATGTATGTACAATTGTATGCTTATAGTGCTCTCGCTTTGTATGTTTTGATATTTGCCACCACCACTTTGTTTTTTTGGGTCATGTGACCCTTGGGATTGACCATGTGATTTAGTCTATACTATTTAAGCTGTTTTGTGTCACTTATTTGTTAGCCATGATGAAGGCCTGATGGCCAAAATGTGTTGGCATTTTTGACTGTTGTTCACATGCAATAATAAAACAAAGTTTTAGCCGACTTCCATGACACCAGCCTTTCTCTTTTTTTGCATGGACTTTTACAGAGACTTCATAGGCTGAATGCTGTGTTCATGAGGCTCACCAGACATTGCACAGGAGGTGGCAGCTCGGATGCACCTGTTCCACCTCACAGGACAGGCCCAATGACACAGATCACTGTAGGCCAAAACAGATCCTTCCTGGCGTGTCTTCCTTCCAGTCAGCTCTGCAGGACATCTGGGTTGCAGCTATACTCAGATTCAGGCCCTCAGGTCAGCAACCTCAGGTCACATGACAGCTTCTACAGAGGAGGGGCAGCCACTCCCTCCCTCCGGAACCATGCTCTCCAGCCGAAGACCCCGAGCACATGTGCCCTTGGCATATGTACAGTCACCCAGCATGCACTGAGGCACTTTCCTGGGCCAATCACCAGGGCTGTAACTATGCCTATGCTCTCACTTATCGGGTTTCCTCCCACTGTCTAATATGCCCCCCTATTGAACCAGTGTGAAACATTCAGCCAACATGAGCAGCATCTGAGCACCATGAGCAGACCCTACCAATGGATCCCTGCTCCCTGGTAGGCAGAAAGAATCTTCATTTACCTGGCAATCTTTCTGATAAGCAGAAAGACCCAAAAACAATACTCTCTTCTAGCACTTACCTGCTACATGTGTATACCGAGCCTGTTTAACTCTGCTCGTTCCTGATACCTTATTGGTGACCCGACTTGTGACTCTGCCTTTTGCCTACCGTTCCGGTGTCTTCTCTGCTCTTCTGATACCGACCCTGGCTTAGCCCTGACTCTTCTCTGGATCCGATTCTGTACCTCTGCTGCTTGGCCGTTAATGACTTCTGCCTGCCTGACCCCGCAAGACCCTGCATCCATCTACTCACCAGCTTGGTTGCTATCTGCTGTCCTGCACCTGCTGCTGTGTACTGGCATCTGCCAGTCCACCAGTCTGCCTGATGTTCTGCACCTGTTGGCGTGTATTTGCATCTGCCAGTCCACAAACCTGCCCGCTGCTTGGCACCTGCTGCAAGTACCTTCTATCCAGGATCTCCAACCAGGCACTCGTGCCACTCCTTGCCCTGTTATATCCTGCAGGGACGTGCAGTGAGGTCAGTGACTGGTGAGACACTGGCTAGTATCAGAGCCAGATACACACAGGTTACATATGCCATGAACTGTAGAGTGAGAGCTATAATTCTAGCACTAGACTTCCTCTGTAACTCTAAACAGGTAACCTCTAAAAATTTTTAAAGCGTTGTCTATGGGGATTCCTAAGTACTGAAGTTTGCCGCCATTCCACAAGTGTGCGCAATTTTAAAGCGTGATATGTTAAGTATCTATTTCCTCTGTGTCATTATACAAAAATCGGGCTTACTTTACTGTTTTTTTTTTTGTTTTTTTGTCATGAAAGTTTCTTTCCAAAAAGATACACGTTTAAAAAATTGCTGCACACATAATGTGTAGCATAAAAAGTTGCAACGGTCGCCATTTTATTCCCTAGGGTGTCTGCTAAAACAATATACAGTATCTCACAAAAGTGACTACACCCCTCACATTTTTGTAAATATTTTCATGTGACAACACTTTGCTACAATGTAAAGTAGTGAGTGTACAGCTTGTATAACAGTGTAAATTTGCTGTCCCCTCAAAGTAACTCAGCACACAGCCATTAATGTCTAAACCGCTGGCAACAAAAGTCAGTATACCCCTAAGTGAAAATGTCCAAATTTTGCCTAATTAGCCATGTTCCCTCCCCAGTGTCATGTTACAAGGTCTCAGGTGTGAATGGGGAGCAGGTGTGTTAGATTTGGTGTTATTGCGCTCTATCATACTGGTCACTGGAAGTTCAACATGGCACCTTATGGCATAGAACCCTCTGAGCATCTGAAAAAAAGAATTGTTGCTCTACATAAAGATGGCCTAGGCTATAGGAAGATTGCAAAAGAAGGAACAGTAGGATAGGCGCTAATCACAGAGATTTTTTAGGTTGAAAATGGAAAGTCACTGTCCTGCTTGGTGTGCTGCACGGATGAGCTCTGGGGATGGAGCAAAGTCATGTGCAAGGGAATAGAAAATAATCCTTAAGGCACTTCCTTGCAGGTGGTGGGGCTGTGTGGTAAATCACACTGCTGGGGATAGCAGATATTGACCCAGGGGATGAGTGGAATATACAATATGACAGATCCTGGGATGTTCCAAGTTTAAAAAGTATAAAAAGTTTATTGAGATTACTAAAAAGGAGGCACTTACATGTCAGAGCGTCCAGTCACTCCTAGGGACTGGGACAACGGTGTTCCAGGATGGAGGGGTCTCTCCTATGGAGTGCTGGAAAGGAGATGTCTAGGGCTGGGATGGTTGATCTGCCAGCTCCTACTAGCACACAGGTTGTGGGGGAGTGCTCACCAGTGCTCGCTGGGTGGCTCCTGGGGTCTGAGTATGTCGGTCTCCGTGCCGGGGGTGACCCTGTGGAAGCGCTGTCTGCGATGATGTCACTCGCTGGGTTGTGCAGGCTGATGACGGGTTGATGGACACAGAGTATTTTGGATAAGCTCTGACGTGCAGTGCGGCTATGGAGGAAAAGCTGGTCCCAATCACGTAGACTACATGTTTCGCGTTTCCGCTTTATCAAGTCACGTGACGTGACGGGACCAATCTGTTTTTTAAGGGCAAAAAGGGCGGAAGAGTATGAGTGTAGGCCTGTGTGAAGCGTTGCTATAGGGATGTAAATAGACCCCTCCATACTGGAGCCCATGCATTCTAGCAAACAACAACAGTAATGAGGCACGTTTATATATATATATACACACATTTGTGATCCAGTATATAACTCTTAATTGTGGAAATGTAGATGATAAGTGGTGTGTAGATTGTTGTGTTGGGATTGCCTGTTAGAAATAAGATGCTAAAATGAATTGAATAAAATAATGATGATATTGAAAAATAAAATAAAAATACAATAAATTAAATAAAAATTCAATTGAAAATGAAAATAAAAGTAAATAAAATAAAAAGATAAAAAAATGAAAATAATGATAAGGATAAAAATTAATAAAATTATTGGTGATAAATGTAAAAAAAAAGAAAAAGAAAAAGAGAACTGAAGACAGAACTGAATCTTATGGAGATAGTATGTCCATAATTAGCATATAAATAAATGAAACAAATAAATTGGTTGGAAATTAGATAAGATGGTTTGTTTCCATTTCCTCATTTAAACCATTGGGGGCCAGGCTGTCTAAACCAAAAATCCAGTACACTTATTTTTTACATAGTTGGATGAATTTTTTTTGATCTGATAAGCTTCTGTCAACTATGTGTTCTATGGCGAACACTTCAAGGGACCTGAAGTCTTTTTTATGATATGTCAGAAAGTGTCTTCGTACGCTATGCTTGTCATCCCCTGCCTTGATGAGATTCCTGTGTTTGCCTATCCGTTTACGCAGTGGGCGTATGGTCCGACCTACATATAGTAGTTGGCAGGGGCAGCGAAGTACATATATGACAAAGTTGGAAGAGCATGTGATAAACTGTTTGATATGGAATGTTTGACCTTTTTTGTCGGTAAAGTGAGATCTGCCATGCGTGATTGACTGGCATGTCAGGCAGGCCCTTTTTCGACATTGGAAAATTCCCGGTCATCAAAATAGGATTGGATGCCTAGTGTGCGAGATTTCTGTTGAAAATTAAGTTTACTGGGGGCGATGAGATTCTTCAGAGTCCTAGTTTTTTTAAAAGTAATTTGCGGCATGCTTGGTAGAGAGTCAGTTAGTATTGGGTCTAGTTTGAGCAAACTCCAATGTTTGCGAGTGGTATCTGTAATTTTCTTGTGATGATCATTGTACTCTGTAATAAGTCTGACTTGATTTTCTTCCTGGGGAAAAGGGGTCTGTTTTGGGGAAGAAGGGGCTAGATGTTTGTGAAATGCTTCCTCTAGTAGGGCTTTGGGAAAACCTTTCTCCAGGAATTTGGTCATCAATAATTCCCCGTGTTTTGTATAATCTCCGTCTTTGGTACAATTTCTGCGCAGTCTTTGGAATTGGCCTCCAGGTATGTTTTTACGCCATGAGGGGTGGTGGCAGCTTGAATAGTGTAAATACGAGTTGCCACTCATTGATTTGCAGTAGTTTTGTGAGATTATCTTTCCTTCTTCATGTGAAAGCTCGAGATCGAGAAAGACAGGCTTGTGAGGGTCTATCACATGTGTGAACTGTAAGCCTAGTTGGTTGTTATTGCAGAAGGCCGCGAAGGATGAAAACTGTTCGATGGATCCGTTCCAGATGATTATAATATCATCAATATAGCGGCCATAATATATTATGTGCTGAGAGTAGGGATTATGGTACCAAATGTGTGACTCCGCCCAATATCCCATTGTTATGTTTGCATAACATGGGGCAAAATTGGCTCCCATGGCGGTTCCTTGGAGCTGAAGAAAGAATTTATTCAAAAAAGTGAAATAATTGTGTGTAAGACAAAACTCCGTCCCTTCGATTACGAACTGAGCTTGTCGTGAATTGATGGAAAAATCTTTGTGTAAGAAATATTTCAGGGCTCTTAAACCAACCGCATGGGGTATGGATGTGTATAAGGAACATACATGCAAGGATGCCCACAGGTAGTTCTTTTCCCAGGTGTATTGTTGAAGGGTATCAATAAGTTGATTAGAGTCTCCGATGTAAGCGGGGAGGTTGGTGGCTATGGGTTGAAGAAACTGATCGATGTAGTTGGATAGACCACTAATGAAGCTGTTAGTGCTAGCTACAATGGGTCTTCCAGGTGGGTTTTCGAGTCATTTATGGACCTTTGGGAGATGGTAGAAGTATGGTGTGCTGACAAAATTGGATAGTATAAATTGTTTTTCTTTTTTGTCAAGCACTCCATCTTCGAAGGCATTTAGTACTAGGACTTCCAATGCTTTTTGATATTCTGGCAGGGAGTCAGTGGGGCTTCTTTTAGGACCGTATAAGTGTTTGTATCTGAGAGGAGGCAGAGTGCTTCGGTTTTATAATCTTTTACGTCTTGCACTACTATGCTGCCTCCTTTGTCTGCTGGTTTTATTACTATGTTTTTGTTATCTTGTAAGCTCTTCAAGGCCTTAGTTTCATCTGGGGTTAAATTATGACGTTTGTAGTTTTTTTCTTTACATATATCTTTGAGATCATGGTATACTGCTTGAATAAAGGTCTCTATCTAGGGGCCTTTGGATTTTAGTGGAAAAAATGACGATTTTGGTTTTAAACTCGTATGTTGTATGAGAGGATCAAGATACCAGTCAACTGGCTGCATGTTGGTATAGCCTTCTTCCCACAGTTCTACCAATATATTGGTGATTATGGAATAATTATGGTCTTGTACTATTTCATCTACTTTATCAGTTGTCCCATTTGTATTGGAAGCTGTGGCAGTGTTGGCGTTTTTTAAGAAGTGACGTTTTAATGTTAATGTTCTTGTGAAATTGTATAGGTCTTTGAAAAACCCAAACTGATTGGGCCCTGCAGAGGGAGCAAAACGTAGTCCTTTTCGCAAGAGGGACATTTCAGCTCCATTTAGGCTATAGGGGGATAGATTATAGATTTTAATGGTACTGTCAAAGTTCAGGATGTCTTCTCTGTCTTTCCTTTTTTGCTGTTTATTTTTGACGATACGTCCTCCTCGGCTCCCTCTGAGAGTTTTCTTTTTTCCGTTTTCTCCTTTGTTGTGCTTCAAGGGGGTTCTTCTAAAAAAGAATCCTCTAAATTGGAAGTGTGAGCTGATAATGTATTTGACGTGGATGGTTCAGCCAACCCGTCTGGGCTGGTGTGGCTGGGTTTGTTGTTTTTAAATAGTTCCAAGTCTTTTGTTAAAGGGCTATACCGATTGGTTATTGGTATGTTGAATTGCATGGTGGGGGAGGATTGGTTCGGTACTTGAGGAGTCAATCTTTGTCTGTTGGAGTAGTCGATGGAGCGAGGATTGATGTCACTATATGTAGTGGTTTCATCCATGATTTGTGTGGTTAAGTTGGAGGGTGGAATGGTGTTGTTTCCCATAATAATTGGAGTGGCTGTGTTGATCTCGGTTGAATTGGATGTTCGTGAGACCTGGATGCTGGTAGGTTTTCGCTGTCTAGTGGGGTCATTTTGGGCTACAGGTCTCCCGGTGTTTGACCTGTGTGTGTTGGTCTGGCTCTGTTGTTTTTTATTAAGGAGTGGCTGTGGGGCTTTGGGGGGACCATTTAGGGTGTTGAATGTTGCTTTTTTCTTTTTCCATTCAAACACCCTGCCATTTTTATAGTCCTTGATGTCTCTCTCAATTTTCTTAGTTTTTTTGGAGACTAGGGCATCTTTGTTTTTTTGTACATTTCTATCCAGCACTTCTCGCCATTGGGTGTATAGACATGATTTTTGAAAATTGTTGACCGCGGTTTCTAATTCTTGAACTCGTTTTTTGGCTGATTGAAGTTTTCTTTACCTTTGTTGAATAGTGAATTTTATCCATTTGGTTGTGCGAAATTCTGATATTATTTCCCAGTCTTTTTGGAGATCTGGATCCAAAAAGCTGCATTGTTTTTTGATGCGAAGACCTCTAGGAGTGATACCTAGGTCAATGTATTGTTGAAGAAATGATAGATCCCACCATTGGGAATTTTCATGTTCTTTTGCTCTTTGTAGCTGTACAAATGCTCTTCTCATGTTGATTTCAAATTCTTTGGTGTGTGGTGGATCATTTAGATCAACAGAGGAAGTGATAAGTGAAGATGTAGATGGGTCTATTCTGTCGAAAGTAGAAGTGGTAATTTTGGAAAAAAATGGATTGGAGTCTTTCTGTGCGTTTAGCTTCCATGGTGGAGAAAAAAAAAAACTCAACACACACACTCACACACACACACACACTGTATCGCACTTGGCTGATATTTCGAGAAGAATTAAATTGAGCTATATAATTATCAATATACATGTACATAAATAGCCACAACAAAATCTGGGGAATAGGTTACTTTACACAATGTCTGTATACTTAAACAGGTCTAGGATGGTGAAGTGAATTAATCCCTTAGAGTGATTTATGCAGCCTTGTATCGCACCCCAGCTGGAAACAAAAGAAGGAATAGTAGGATAGGCGCTAATCACAGAGATTTTTTAGGTTGAAAATGGAAAGTCACTGTCCTGCTTGGTGTGCTGCACGGATGAGCTCTGGGGATGGAGCAAAGTCATGTGCAAGGGAAAAGAAAATAATCCTTAAGGCGCTTCCTTGCATGTCGTGGGGCTGTGTGGCAAATCACACTGCTGGGGATAGCAGATATTGACCATGGGGCAGTGGCGGCTGGTGAAGTTTTAAGATGGTGGGGTGCCAGACCCTGCCCTTCCTTTTTGCCCCATCCCACTTCTTAGAAGCCACACCCCTTATAGGCTCCACCCACTCTGTACACAATGTAAAGTATAACTCAGCTGTCAGTCCTAATTCTCAATAAAATATTGCTGGCTCATTCATCCATTAAATCCCTAAGGTAAAGAATTACATGAGCTGTGAGGTCTGCACAGGAACCCAGCACAGACTGGTATTATGTGGGTTTTCATGTATGTGCTGTGCCATCAAGCTCCATCCTAATTCCTTATTTTATAATAGGAACGCTGGAAATCCTCCACTAACCCCTGACACAAGGTGAGCCATGGAAATGTCCCTGGTTTTTGGAACTGACCAGCTTCACTAACATAAATCTTCATTATCCAAAAAAGTTCAAAACATAATTATAAAATCAGGTGCTTTAAGATGGCATTCATTGGAAAGCAGTTATTGTAGAGGAATGGTCATGAGTAGACATTCCTCTTGTTCTGTTGTTTGATGCTGAGATACAC
>BLSH010122376.1:460546-485342 GCA_018402905.1 Glandirana rugosa | reverse complement strand
GATTTTGGAACAGTTATATGGTTTCTACCGTTAATTAATACTTTTCAGACACAGTTTGAAGATGATCCACATTCACCTCCATTTTTGCTTTTTTTTGTTTTTATTTTTTTAAAAATATTTAAAGTTATTTCCCTGTCCCCATTTTTTTTGTAGGGCACTTGCCCTACCCTTACCCCCATTTTACTTCCTTTTGCAGCCCTCTGGGGCTTTCCAGGACTTTGCTACAGCCATTTTTGTGCCTAAAAGTTTGGGTCCCCATTGATTTCAATGGGGTTCGTTGTCCGTGCGATCATTCGGGTTCCGTCCGGACCCGGACCCGGACTTTGTCCCGAAGTTCGGACGGACCAGCAGAACCCGAACGTCCAGGTGTTCGCTCAACTCTACTTATAACATATAACATAATAATATATGATTTAGCTTGTACCTTTTTAGCAGCAGCAGATTCTCCTTCTCCTTCTTAACTGTGTGAGAAAAACATGGGTTTATGGGTAAATCATATACACATAAACCCATGTATTTCCTTGTAGTTAAGAGGGCTGGGCTGGAAGGGAGCATGTGTCTTTTAGACACATGCCCCCTTCTATGACACTGCAGTGAGGCATGCCTCCACTGCAGCAGTTTTATTGGACAGCTTGGGCCAATTGCGCTTTACCATTGGTCCAAGGCTCCAAACTGTCCATTGAGCTCAGTGCCTCTCACAAGAAGTGAGGAGAGGCACTGTGAGCTCATCCTCTGAGTCTGCTGCAAACAGCTTGTATTTAAACTGGCCACTCTGTATGTAGCTCCTGACAGGCTGCGCAAGGAGCCCCGTATCTCCGGAACCATAGATGATAGGAAATTTTTACTAGTGGTGGGGTAGGACTTCAGCTACCTACCCCCCAAATTTGGGAGCTCTGTGACCCCAGGTCGCCAAGCTACGACCCTCAAAGTCAATCGTTTTTTGTTTTGATTTTTTTGACTGCACATCCCTGATATCCTGTCACCACCTTCAGGAAAAACAGGACAGGAGGTGTAAGGGAAAGCCCTCCCATCAGCTTGGGCTCAACCAGGTACGTGACAGACATTTTCTTTTCTGTTATTTGCTGATGTAATAAGCAGGGTGAACGGCCATCCACAATGGTACTTGCGAACAGAACCAGAAACACATTCCTACTTCTAAGCCTACATGTACATGGACACTTTTCAACCTCCCCTGAAAGGTTTATCTTGACAGCTAGAAACCAATGTTTAAAACGTCCGTTTGGCCGAGTTTCTGCTCTGTCTAAGAGCGTTTTTTTTTTTTTTTTAGGCCTCATGCACACTGAGGCTGATAAACGGACGTTCAAGGACATTTGGACGTTTTTTTCCAGCTGCCCCTGAACTAATTTAATGTTATCTTATGTGTGCATTTACACAGACTTGTTTAGAGTCGTTTTCAGGCAGTCACGTTTATAGGCTTTTTTCTGAATGCAAAAAAATGGGTTCAGACGCCAAGTTTACTGGCATTCCAGACGTCAAACGTGGTAAAACGCCGCTAAACACGGTAACTCGCGTCTAGGAGTGTTTTGTTTACAGGCGTTTCCATTTTCCAGCTTCTAGCTGTCAAAAAAAATCGTTCAGGGGAGGTTGAAAAAGCGTCCCGTGTGCATGAAGCCTAAATGGAAATGCCTGTAAACAAAACTCTCCTAGACGCGAGTTACCGCGTTTAGGCATGTTTACAAGCCGTTACAGGCATTTGACGTTTCAAATGCCTCTGAACATCCGTCTGGAACACAACTAAAGTCAACTGCCTGGAAATGACCTTAAATGACCCTGTGTATATGTACTGATAAGATAACATTAAATTAATTCAGGGGCAGCTGGAAAAAAACACCCAAATGCCTATACGTCCGTTTAGAGGCAGCAGTGTACATGAGGCCTAACTTACTACCTAATTGTGCAGTCTGTCAGCAGGGGGTCATGAGCCTGCTGGCAGAGATAAACCAACTGTAACACATGCATTTTTTTTTTAGAGTCTCTGGTGGGAGGAGCCCAAGTTCTTCAATTGGGAATGGGACATCCATCTGGAACAGGCAGGGTGTTAGGCTGGCCTAGTCCATAAAAGCAAGAAACACAGGCAGCAATTCTCCTCCATTCTATCCATGTGAAAATCTCTACTTGCAAGCTGAACACTCCAAATCAGTCCTTCACAGGTAGAAATCAGAATTTGTCAATCCCTTTTTTTTTAACAGAAAATTTGTATTATTGCATATAAAGATATACAGGATCCAATACACAATTTGAGGTACACTGTAAAATATGGTTTCAATTTATGCAGTACAGACAGGCACCATTATCTATCCAAACAGCAGTATATATGGATAAATCAACCCAACCTTATCTTATATCATTACTGCCAGATATGACAAGTCTGTTGGAGGCCTAAATCACAGTAGAGTCATGCATGGTTCACCTTGGAACATCATGTTTTGGTATTATCTGTGTATTATCAGGATAGGGACAGATGTGTTCCACTATGGGTGCAGGGGAGCAGAGAATAACAGAATCAGAGATGGACTCGCCTGATTCCATTGGATACCAGGGGAGGTGAGTCAGCTGGATGGGTGTCAGTAAGGCCATATGGATGTGCTGAGGGGGTTCCATTACTGTACAGGGTAGCTAACGATCCAGGGCTCTGGCTGCAATTCATGCCTCCCACACCTTGGTAAATTTTTTAGGGCATTTACGTCCCATATATGTAAGCTTGTATAACAGAAGCACTCCATCAGCAGGTGCCACTGAGCTACTGTGGGGGGAACAGCTGATTTCCAGTTTTGTAGTATTAGTTTCCGAGCATAAAAGCTTAGGAAAAACACCAGCAATCTAGTGTGGCTAGAGTGTGTCAGTGCATCTGCCATGCCCAAAAGGAGCACCTTAGGGTCCAAAGTTATCGACGGGTCTGTAGCCGCCTCCACGTCCTCCACCACTCCCGACCAGTAGGAACCCCTGACAATTTCCATGATTGTCATTTATAAATATTTGGGTGTTTGGATCAGCAATTTCATTCTGATCTATTAAATAACTGAAGGACACAGTAATATTTCAGTAGTGAAATGAGGTTTATTGGATTAACAGAAAATGTGCAATATGCATCAAAACAAAATTAGACAGGTGCATAATTTTGGGCACCCTTGTCATTTTGTTGATTTGAATACCTGTAACTACTTAGCACTGGTTAATTGGAATACACAATTGGTTTGGTGAGCTCATTAAGCCTTGCACTTCATAGACAGGTGCATCCAATCATTAGAAAATGTATTTAAGGTGGCCAATTGCAAGTTGTTGTTCTCTTTGATTCTCCTCTGAAGAGTGGCGCCATGGGGGCCTCAAAACAACTCTCAAATGACCTGAAAACAAAGAATGTTCTACATTATGGTTTAGGGGCGGGCTAAAAAAAGTTATCGCAGAGATATAAGCTGTCAATGTCCACTGTGAGGAACATAGTGAGGAAATGGAAGCCCACAAGCACAGTTCTTGCTAAGGCCAGAAGTGGCAGGCCACATAAAATATTGGAGAAGCAAAGGGAAAGGATGGTGAGAACGGTCAAAAACAGCCCACAGACCACCTCCAAAGACCTACAACATCAACTTGCTGCAGATGGTGTCACTGTGCATCGTTCAACAATTCAGCGCACTTTGCACAGGGAGAAGCTGTATGGGAGAGTGATGTGAAAGAAGCCTTTTCTGCACACACGCCACAAACGGAGTCACTTGAGGTATGAAAACGCACATTTGGACAAATATTGAGTTATTTGGTCATGACAAGAGGCGTTATGCATGGCGGTAAAAAAACACAGCGTTCTAAGAAAAACACTTGCTACCCACAGTAAAATTTGGTGACGGTTCCATCATGCTGCGGCCAGTGCCGGTACTGGGAATCTGGTTAAAGTTGAGGGTCGCATGGACTCCACTCAATATCAGCAGATTCTTGAGAATAATGTTGAGGAATCAGTCACAAAGTTGAAGTTACGTCGGGGCTGGATATTTTAACATGACAACCACCCAAAACACTGCTCAAAATCTACTCGGGCATTTATGCAGAGGAACAAGTACAATGTTCTGGAATGGCCATCCCAGTACCCAGACCTGGATATCATTGAACATCTGTGGGGTGATTTGAAGAGGGCTGTCCATGCTCGGCAACCATCAAACCTAACTGAACTGGAGATGTTTTGTAAGTAGGAATGGTCCAAAATACATTCATCCAGAATCCATATTGCGCATTTTCTGTTAATACAATAAACCTCATTTCACTACTGAAATATTACTGTGTCCTTCAGTTATTTGATAGATCAAAATGAAATTGCTGATCCAAACACCCAAATATTTATAAATGACAATCATGGAAATTGTCAGGGGTTCCTAAACGTTTGCATATAACTGTATCTCTGGATGATATTACTGTGGGTATGAATTTAGGGAACCCCTCCTCCCATTCCTCCTCCATGAGAGAGGGGATATCCTCCCTCCAAGATTGAAATAGATTCCTGTTATGGGGTGAATCGTCACAGGTCATACACAAATATATAGAGGACATGATTCTATCCACATTGCGAGCAGTCAGAAATCTTTCCACTGAGCTTGGTTCAAGCCCGATTGGAGAGGGGAACTGAGCCTGTGCCGCGTGTCTAAGTTGGAGGTATCTGAATAGCATCCAGCTTGGTAACTGGTATTGTTCTCTTAGTATGGGAAACAAGAGTAGCCTGCCCTCGGGCATAATATGTTGTAATTTTACTATCCCATGTTTTGCCCTCAGACTTGGGTCCGGGACGGACTGAAAGTGTTTCAATTTAGTATTACCCCATAGTTGTGTGTGCGGCGAGATAGTGCCCGGTGTTTGTATAGTCTTGGCCATTTGGGGCCATTTGGGTCCACACATGGATCGTGGTTCTCATTGGTGTTTTGCCCTGTGAGTTACGGGTCACCCTCCTATAGACACCGTTTGTAAGAGTCAAGTAGGAGCCCATGATAGCAGCCTCGAGGTTAACCGCTGGATTTGACCTGACCTGAGCAAACCACCACCGGACAGTCACCAAGGCCGCCACCCAATAGTACTTTTTAAAGTACGGTAGAGCCCGCCGAAAGTGGGAGTTGGAGTTTGGTTTTGCTATTCTGGGGACCCCTCCCCCCAGATGAATGAAGTGGCCACTCCCTCCAGCCTACAAAAAGAGGCATTTGGTATTGTCACTGGTGTAGTCCTGAAAATGTAAAGGAATTTAGGGAGGAACGTCCTTTTCAGTAAGTTTGCCCTCCCAACTGGTGTTAGGGGAAGGGTCCTCAATAGCTGGCACTTTGTTATTAGATCCTCTAAGATGGGGTACAGGTTATCTGTTAGGTAGTGGGAAAGGTCACCTCTCACCTGGATACCCAAGTATTTAAATTGGGTTACCCATTTCAGGGAGGTGGTATAGGTCGCAGGGGGAGCGGAGGAGCCTGACAGAGTACACTAGATTTGCCCCATCCGACCCACGGAGAAGGACTGTCATAGGCTCAATGGCCAGGGCGAACAGTCCTGGGGACAAGGGGCACCCCTGGCACATTCCCCTATGGAGCTGGAAGGGAGTTGAGAGGGTGCTACCCGTCCATACTCTAGCCGTGGGGCCGTCATAGAGTAGTTTACTCCACGCAATATACCAAGGCCCAAAGCCACACCGGGTCAATACCTGCCAGAGGTAGTGCCACTCCACAGAATTAAAGGCCTTTTCTGCATCCAGAGAGGCCACCACTGCCTGGCAGGCCCCGACACCCAACATCGCTATGTTAGTGCGCAGTCGCCTAATATTAACCACTTCCACACTGCGCGCTGTATATTTACGGCGGCAGTGTGGATGTGTACCGCAAATCGCCGTAAAAAAGGCGATCTGTTCGCCCGCCATATTCCTGAGGAGTGTGTCCGCGGCTCGGACGGAACCCGATGTCCGCCGGCGAGCCGCTATGAGCGGCCACAGCCAAAGAACGGGGAACCGCCGCTGTAAACACGGCGGTTCCCCCCTCTGTTAGTGTGGGCATAGGAGATCTACTGATCCCTGTCACTGGGATCAGTTAGATCTCTTATGCCCAAGATAGCCCAGCCCCCCCACAGTTAGAGCACACGCAGGGAACACAGTTAACCCCTTCACTACACCCTGCAGGTTAACCCCTTCACTGCCAATGACATTTATACAGTAATCAGTGGACATTTAAATTTCTGATCGCTGAATAAATGTCATTGGTCCCAAAAAAGTGTCAAAATGGTCCAACATGTCTGCCCCAATATCGCAGTACCGCTAAAAATCGCAGATCGCCGCCATTACTAGTAAAAAATTAAAAAAATAAAAACCCCAGAAATTAATTCTCATCATTCGTAAACACACAAACCAACCAATAACGCCGATTGTGATTTTTTTTTACCAAAAATATGAGGAAGAATATAAATCGGCCAAAACCGATGAAAAAGAAACGTTTTTTTTTGGATTTGTATTTTAGCAAAAAGTAAGAAAAACTGTTTTTTTTTTTGCAAAATTGGCGCTCTTTTTTTGTTTATAGCGGTGATCACAAATGACGCAGAGGCGATCAAATACCACCAAAAGAAAGCTCTATTTGTGGGAAAAAAAGGACGCAAATTTTGCTTGCGTACAACATCGCACGACCGCGCAATTGTCAGTTAAAGCGACGCAGTGCAGAAACGCAAAAAGTGCTCTGGTCAGGAAGGGGGTAAATCCTTTCCGGGGTTGAAGTGGTTAATGTCTGTACCTTTCCCAGGCATAAAACCGGTCTGGTCACCATGTATGAGAGAGAGAATAACCAAGTTAAGCCTGTTGGCCAGTATTTTAGTTAATATTTTGTCCACATTAAGGAGAGAGATTGGGTGGTACGATTCGCATAATTCAGGGTCCTTCCCTGGCTTGGGTATGATGACTATTATAGCATCTGTCATCGAGGGGGGCAAGTAATGCGCTTCCAGTGCTTTGGAGATGGTTTCCAAGTACCAGGGGGGCTATAGAGTCTATGTTCGCCTTATAAAATTTGGTCGGTAGACCTTCCAGAGCGGGGGTCTTGGCCGTTTGTAGGGACTTTATTGCTGTCTTTACTTCTTTTAAAGTAAATGATTGGTCATCCAGTTTTTGTGCTTTGGCTTTAGTCAGCGTCGGAAGTTTAACCTGGTCTAGATAGTGGGATAACTCGGTCTCGGAATAGTCCGCCCAAGAGTCATATAGTTGTGCATAGGCAATCACTTTAAGGTGCCATCAGCTCTTCTGACAGTGACAGAGTGGCTCTTGGCGGGCTGTTCTGCCTAAACAACTGCCACCCTGTCTTTGTAGATTGCCCTCCCCAGCTTCCATTCCTGTGAATGTCCTGAAACCGGGCCCAGGTCTGCTCACAATCTGGCACCTGCAGAGGCTTGGGGATATGAATGTACTCCCATACCAGATCATCCTCCCGCTCTCTCCGGGAGTCCTCAATAATGTCCATGATGTCAGGAGGGACATAGGGATAGTCCAGACCCCACTCCAGAGCTGTTTTGCTCTGTAGTACCTGCTGGAATCTGTAAAACCTGGGTAGTTCTCTTAGGTTTTCCTTCCCAGGAAGGACACAGGCGTTGGGCTACCTCAATACCCACTGCCTGTACTCAGCTGCACTGGTCTGGGTGGTAGAGGGTCTGTTGAGGAAAGTCTGTCTGACACTGACCCCAGTCTGCACAGCTCCTCCAGTCCCTTCAGCTGGATCTGGCACATTCAACACCTCAGGCAACACTTCCACATGTTCCTGGGAGTCTCCCCACTGCCACTCCTCCTCCAAGTTACTGTGATGACCGATCCACAAACTCACTATCCAAGGGCCCGAATTCTGCCTGCAATCTGGGCGACCCCCAGTCTATGCACCCACTGCTACCACTTCCCACTGGCTCACTTGAACACTAGTTGTCTGTCTGCAAAGGCTCCTTCCTAGTGGGGCTGGTACTTCATGAATGTTATCTAGCTCCTGCTGGGCAGTACTTACAGGTGCCAGGTCCCGACTGGGCAGCAGGCCGTGGCAGATTTCCAACTCTCTTCCCTGATGTCACTTGTTTTCGCAGAGCTTCAGACTCAATCCCACCTTGAGCAAATGATTCAAGGTCCGCACCAGCCTTCTGTGACTTCCATGGCTGTATGGTGCAAAGTCCTGACCGCAGTTCCAAGTTGTAGCTCAGTGGTTCCTGTAGGGTGTCAGCCTGGTGAGTGGCTCGCCACAGTGCCTGCACCGGATCCAAGCACTGACCACTGCAGTCAGTAATCTGTAAGCTGACATGACATAGTAGGCACAGTAGCTCAGTCCCTTTGATCATTCTGAGGACGAATGCCCCGTGATGCCCCAGCCAGACACCAGGGGCCACCAGCATCTGCTCCTGCAGATCAAGCAACCAGGTCAGCGCTGGGTACACACGTGCACCTTCAGCCATCATCTCTCTCCCTGCATTTGGTGCATTTTGGTGCCCCCCTCGTCGTTCTACTACCACCCTCTTTTCCCTGCACAATACAACATCCCACCCTCATATGGCAACTTATCTATGGCAAACCACACACTATACAATCTGATTGTACAATCCTCTTTTAGATTATGTAGTATAATGGCCTGCCAGATACTCATTAAAAAAATGTTCAGGATTGTCTTCATATGACTAATTTCGGTGAAACTAAATGAGATTGTACAATCAGATTGCATAGTGTATAGTACAGCCATTTTAACAGATTCCTCCATCCACACTAACAACTCAGATGGACGAGCACCTCCTTTCCCCTGCTGGGCTTTTGTATTCTGACAGTTGACACCACTGGTTGTCAGAATACCTGAATAGATGTCACCGCTGCATTCGTTTTCTTTTTTAAGGTTCTTTTCCCTCCATTTTCACCTGGTGATCTGGCCAATAACATACCTCCTGAACACAAAGCTGATAATTCTTAGGACCCCTGTCAGTGGTAAATAGTTTGTCTCTTCCCTCTAACTGGTACATCTGCAGGATAGGTTGTTCTGTTGAAAAACAGCAGACTAATCACAGCCCACCAACAGGTTAAAAAAAAAAACTAACTTGATTTCCTCATCCATTTGTGAATGGGGGAATCCTGCCCACTGAGCGATTTAATTCTGACAGCAGGGAGATTTTCCTATCTTCAGAATACACAGATCAGCATTGCTGGCTATAGCTTGTGGAGCTTAATACACGAGCACGGAAAATCTGACAGCTTTCCATCAATCATGGATCACCAATCAATGTCGTCTGCCACCAGATGCAGCATGCCGCCGTCGCCTGCCACCAGATGCGGCATGCCACCGTCGCCTGCCACCAGATGCAGCATGCCACCGTCGCCTGCCACCAGATGCAGCATGCCACTGTTGCCTGCCACCAGATGCAGCATGCCACCGTCGCCTGCCACCAGATACAGCGTGCCACCGTCACCTGCCACCAGATGCAGCGTGCCACCATCACCTGCCACCAGATACAGCGTGCCACCGTCACCTGCCACCAGATGCAGCGTGCCACCATCGCCTGCCACCATATACAGCGTGCCACCGTCGCCTGCCACCAGATGCAGCGTGCCACCGTCGCCTGCCACCAGATGCAGCGTGCCACCGTCACCTGCCACCAGATGCAGCGTGCCACCATCACCTGCCACCAGATGCAGCGTGCCACCTTCACCTGCCACCAGATGCAGCATGCCACCGTCACCTGCCACCAGATGCACCCTGTCCAATTTGTCCACTGCAATGTTGCAGTCCTGCTATAAGTCGCTGATCGCCACCATTACTAGTAGACAAAATAATTTAAAAATCCCATAGTTTCTAGACATGATAATGTTTGTACAAACCATTCAATATACGCTTATTGGGATTTTTTTTATCAGAAATATGTAGAATACACAGAGGCCTAAATTTCTGAAGAAATTAGATTTTTTTAACATTTTTTATTGGATGTTTTATAGCATAAATATTGTTGGGTTTTTTTTTCAAAATTTTTGGTATTTTTTTGTTTATAGCACAAAAAATAAAAACCACAGAGGTGATCAAATACCACCAAAAGAAAGCTCTATTTGTGAGGAAAAAAAGGACATCAATTTCATTTGGGCACAACGTCGCACGACCGCGCAATTGTCAGTTAAGTAAAGCAGTGCCGTATCGCAAAAAATGGCCTGGTCATTAAGGGGGTAAATCTTTCCGGGGCTGAAGTTGTTAACAAGGACGGTCTCTATAATGGACTATAACGGTATATAACATGGACTTCCTCTATACATCAGGGACTGTCCTTACCAAACAGGGATTAGAACCATGATAGTTCCATTTAGGGGGATGGAAAACAATAAAAGACAGTCCCTATTAATAAGGGATGGTGCCATACATAGAGTAGTGGGTGAAGGAGAGGGACTGCTCTCCAGGTCAGGGACTGTCTCTCTACCAGGGACTACTCTCCAGGTCAGGGACTGTCTCTCTACCAGGGACTGCTCTCCAGGCCAGGGACTTCTCTGCAGGCCAGGGACTGCTCTCTACCAGGGACTTCTCTCCAGGCCAGGGACTGTCTCTCTACCAGGGACTTCTCTCCAGGTCAGGTGCTGCCTCTCTACCAGGGACTGCTCTCCAGGTCAGGGACTGCCTCTCTACCAGGGACTTCTCTCCAGGTCAGGGACTGTCTCTCTACCAGGGACTTCTCTCCAGGTCAGGGACTGTCTCTCTACCGGGGACTTCTCTCCAGGTCAGGGACTGTCTCTCTACCAGGGACTTCTCTCCTGGTCAGAGACTGCTCTCTAACAGGGACTGCTCTCCAGGTCAGGGACTGTCTCTCTACCAGGGACTGCTCTCCAGGTCAGGGACTGCTCTCTACCAGGGACTGCCTCTCTACCAGGGACTGCTCTCCAGGTCAGGGACTTCTCTCCAGGTCAGGGACTTCTCTCCAGGTCAGGGACTTCTCTCCAGGTCAGGGACTCTGTGTATACAGTGGGGGTTTCTCAGCATACAAGTGTTGTACTCCCATATCTCAGTGGAGCTGACTTAGGCAGTAGACATGACAGCTCTGTGCCAACTGTTGCACATAACTCGCGGTCACCATACACACATGTAAGTTTACTTCCCAGCTTTCCATTGTGTGCCATTCATGTGTAGACCCCACAAGTCCCTCATCACAATTGTCTCCAAAAAATGTCTACATTCAACACAATCAAGCGTTCAGCTGCGATTTTATAGTGTTCAATTTACGTTGACTATTTTCTTATGTTTTTTTTTTTTTTATATTCTTTATGCTTTTATATGCTCATGCCTATGGTTTTTATTCAAGGTGTTATGTCTTTTTAGAATAAACTACTTGCTATTAACTTTGAGTTCTACACCTTGTTCATGAATCTATAGCTGTCTTAAGCGCTTATGTGCAACAGTTGGCACTTTCTTCACACTTCCCCAGGAGTCATCACAGAGCAGCTGAGACAGCCATTCATTATTAACTACATCCTCCATTCCCTATCCATATGGGGCAAGGGCCTTGTGCATAGTTGCGCCAGATTACAAACATACTAGACATGACAGCTCTACATCCCCCTCCCCCCCCCCCCCTCCTGAGCGCTCCTTCACCTCCCCTCCCCCCCTCCTGAGCGCTCCTTCACCTCCCCTCCCCCAGAGATTTAGGATTCTTCTAGCACTGCCACTGCGGAGCTTTCCATGCTGGAAAGTTAGAGAGGGGGAGGTGAGGAAAGGGACTGACAAGAAGGCACAGAGCTCATCCATCAGACAGCTCCATAGAACTCCCTGTGACAATCCAGGGTGCCCCACTTCCTGGCAGTTATGGAGAAGACAGAGGCTGGGGCTCCCCCTACTCATAGAACACTCACTGTGATGCTGCGGTGCCGACTGCTCCATGCTGTGAAGCTTGAAATCCCTACTGAGGTGAAGTAGCAGAGAGTCCAGCCCGCTTCTTTGGGATCCTGGGAGTGGGGCCCTCTACTGTCATTTGCCAGAGGTGGGGGGATGTCTGTAGTGGAGAGGACGAGGCGCGGACTTTGAATGCTGAGCAGGAAGTTGAGCACTTGTTGAGAGACACCTGGGTTTGGCGCCCCCCCTGGCCAGGCGCCGTAAGGCACCCGCCTAAACTGCCTTATGCTAGCGCCGGCCCTGAGATTATGCATAAACTGGCATTGCAGAACTTGTCCGGACATGCCGCTTGGCACCAATTGTGCCTGAGCAACTGAGCGCAGGTGGCAGCAAGCATTTACTGTGGTTATCATGAGTAACAGCAAAGTCTGTAACACATATATCTGCAGTTAGCAGGGTTAGGACAGTCTTTCACTGCCATGGTTGGGCAACTGACAGACCCTTTCCTGCAGGCACCCGCTGGCTTACCTTGATCACCATGGGAAACAGCAGACATTTTTGTGCACACTTTACTGTTCTTAACAGGACATTGCAGCACAGAGTCTCCTTTTCCAGCTTTAAGCATATCACTGGACATTTTGTAATCCATGGGCACGATCATCTGCCGTGGATGCCACGGGTGACAGCACATGGTACAGTTCACTAAATAGCACAAGTGTCTGTCCCAGCCACGATTGGGGCAACTGGGTATGCAGGGCAACGAATTATGTTTTTCCGCCTCTCCACCACCTCTCCACCACCTGAATCTATTTGAGGGTATGACCCTGAACCTCTTAAACTTTTCAGGGAAGATATTGAGGAAGGTGGGGTGGTTTTAGAGGAGGATCCTGCAGGGGAATTTTCACCTCCTGCATATTATGAGACACAATGGCTTCATGCAGGGGCATTTTATGAAGTTAATGGGCCTGTGTGCAAGATCATAAGCTGGGCCCCATTATTGATTAATAAAAAAAATATATGGCATGGTTAGTGTACTGTGTCAAACAGTGGGCATGGTTTTCAATGTGGCTGGGGTGTGGCTAGGGTTGTAAAAGACCTGGGGCCTGTTTGGGAACCTTAGCTGGAGCAGTAATGTGGCACACTTAGAGCGATGCGGCGAATTGTGTGTGGCCAAATTGCGTTACCAGTGGGAGGGACTTAAAGGGGCATGGTTAACTAATACAAAACCTTCTTGTTCCCATAAAATATGCTTACATTGCTGTGCCACAAACAATAGTCTCACAGACGTGTATAAACCTCAGCACCTTCATTAAATAGAAAAAAAAAAACTCTTCGTTTACATATGATTTTGCATAAACTGAAAATAGTCAGAGAGCTAACATTTTAGCTGGGCCAACCTTACAGAAGACTTAAATTAAAATAGTCAGGAACTGCTCAACTACCAGCAACTTGTGAGACAATGAACACTTTTGTGAGAAGTATGTAATGTATAATATAGTGTATACAGCACAGTGCAGGAGTGGGAATGTCTTCACAGTCCCCATCCTTAGGTGTCACAGTCCCCCCCCATCCTCAGGCGTCACAGTCCTCCCCATCCTCAGGCATCTTAGTCCCCCCCATCCTCAGGCTTCATAGTCCCCCTGATCCTCAAGCTTCACAGACCCCCATCCTCAGGCTTCACAGACCCCCATCCTCAGTCCTCAACCACCAATCTTAAGTCCTTAGTCTCCCCCCATCCCCAGGCTTCAGTTTCCCCCATCCCCAGTCTTCTCAGTCACCCCCATCCTAAGGCTTCACACCCCCCCCCCATGCTCAGGGAATTTCTGCCATTAGTGGACATCCAAGATGAGTCGACTAAGCTGATTGGTTCAGCGAAACGCATTGACGTCATGCCTCCTGATGCCTCCCCTGCCTCCCCGTGTGGGTCCTGAGCTGGACATGATTAGCACGCAGCACGGCAGCGTGTGACTGGAACTATCTCTATGGAAGCCTCCAGCAAAACCTGCAGCCACCAGGACACAGCATGACTGACTGGGATACATTACGGAACTGATGAGAGTGTTCTTACATACCTCCCATCCCCAGCTGTTATCTCCAGCATTGAACGGTTTCTCCACTCTGAGGGACTGTGTGTGGCTACTGTGCTGAACTGTTTGTGGCTTTTGCTTTTAAATAGGCTCCTTTGGACGAGCATTTGGCCCTGTTTCAGCACGTGAGGTGCATGCACAGGATTGGAGCTGTGAGTCCCCTGCCATTCTTTGAGCCTAGTGTATACCTATATGGACATTTGGCTGTGCACATTTCTCATCCTTGGCTTCCAGCTTTGCATATTTTAGACTTGCTAGCCTGGCACTGCCTATAACTGCCTGTCTGAGCTCCTTGGACACTATTACTGGATCTACATATAGGTTGGGATGATCCTGCCCACACATTAAGTACCTTAAGATAGTTTAATTCTGAACATCCCAGTATGAATGGTTGTGTATGTGAGGCGTGTGTGGGGTCAGGACGTGTGGTTTTTAATCCTTTGTATTTGGTTTGACAATGTTGTCAGTGTTTTTTGGAGGAGGGATCCCTATATTCCATACCGCTGTATGGTGTTTTTTTAATCAATTCATATCAATATACTTTGTACATTTTTATTCTTTATTCATTGTCAATTACATTTATTATCTGTTGACCTATATCCCAGAGGCTTATTTTGTTGGCACTGTAGGGCAGTTTCTATACTGCCCATTTCTTTAGTATGCTCAATGGACATCCAAGATGTCTATCTTCACATTCCCATCTTTCCCACACATGAAAGCTTTCTACAGTATGCAGTGGGACACCAACACTTTCAATTTGTCGCACTGCCATTCAGGCTCCCCTCTGCATCAGGAGTCTTCGCTAAATGAATAGTTCTGCTCCTGGCCCTGCTGTGGCATGGGGGGTGTTTAGCTCTTGTGGTAGATGCATTTTTAGTGAGTTCACGCCAGCCAGGATCTCTGTTTGAGGGCATGATAGCCCATGTTTATTAAAAGAAAGTTCAAAAGTAAAAGTAATCTTCACTCGCAGGGGATTCCAACAATGTAGTATACTTCAGCCTCCTGCTACTGACATAAATGATACTCAGCCGCCCTGGCTTACCAGTGATATCTAGCCGTCCTGGATGATAAACGAAAGATAGCCACCTGGCTAATAACTGAGGTCAGCCCTCCTGGCTGATAAGCGATCAGTCGCTGCATGATCGCGGGTCACCTCTGCCTCCTTGCAGATGCGGTTGACTAGACTGCCTCCTGCAGCCTTAGACCCCTGGAGACCGCCTGTCTCCCTCTCAGGAACCGTCTCCCATTGTGTGACCCAGAACCCTGGTCCTGACTTCTCTTATCAGGTCCCCACCCACCTGGATAATCAGTGTCCTGGTAGGTCACAAAATCCAGACCCAGGACTGGGTATTTCATCCCACCCAGATCGATATGAAATCCCCGGGGTCCAGGTATCAAAACTGACTTTTTAAAGAAATGAGGAAACTGGAAAGCCAGTTTCCTCCCAAATGCGCAAAGCCCCTGGAACCCCTCAACCTGCCAGGTTGAGAATCCCGGGTCATCCTCCTGTTGGGGTACCGCACTACCACATATCCCCCCTCTGTTACGAACCTGTAGGGGGCGGGACACACCAAGCCACACTCTTGAGTGGGGCACCTCTGTGCCAGCTGACAGCTGTGTGGGCCTACTCTTTCTTGCGGGTGTGTTTCCATAAGCGCCTAAGATTACACTTTTTAGTGTTGCAAATGTCACCAACTATTTTCCCAGGTTGTGTTAGGGCGGAGTCTGCAAAGGGCACACACCCCTGAGGGCCAGTATCATGCACAGGAGCCTCACCAGCTGTTAACTCCCCTGGTGTCATCCACTCTGCAGGCAGCTGTCCTCCTACCTGACCATTTCTAATTCTAACTGGATTTTAACCCACACTTGAACAGACGAGCTCTTGTCTGATCCACATACACCTTTTACCACAGCTCTCCTCTGTGCCCCTTTCTCCGGGACCTTTTCAGGTTTGTCACCTAAACCCATTCCTGAACTGGTGATACCGGTCTCTTGAATCACATCCATCTGAGCCCCCGTCAGGATTTCTGCTTTTTCCTGGTCCACACTCGGCCCTTCCATCTTACGTGGTTTGTCCACTGGTGCAGCCAACGCGCCCTTCACCACCGTGGAGCATAGCAGCAGAAATGCTTTCCACCTGGCTGCTAGGAGATGACACCTCTGATATTTCTGACACCCTTTACCCTTTTCCTAGAACCTCTTCCATATACTACTTTTACAGGAAGTAATCCAGCATCAAACCTAGAAGCAACTTTTAACACTATCAAGAGATTCAGCAATAACCCATTTCTGTCTTGTTTCGCTTTGTTCTGTACAGTCTGCCATTCAGTGCTCCACCTAGTGGTACTCCGCAGTACCAGAACATCAGACTGTGGAAAAGACGCACCAGTATCACATGGCTGTACATCCCAAAGTTCAAGCATCTCCTTGTGTGCTTTGGTTACAAACAAGCCATTTGATTTCCGACCCAAATCCTTTCTGAGGACTTCCATGATCCTGGGAATGCAGAGAGGCTCACTTGCTGTGACTTCAGGAGTTGCACCGTTTAACCAACGCTCCTCCCAGCCTGGTGCTCTACCGGAGCGCTGCCAGATAATGTACTTATATCCAACTTCCCAGGCTCTGCAACAGTGAGTTTACCAATGACAATGTCTCTCTGCCATGTCATGGACAAAATCTCTGCTGTATGTTTGCACTTATCTGGTCCTTATTTCTCTTGAGGGTTAACCACTGCAGCAGCCACCACACCTTCAGCTAGAGGCTGTTCTGCAGACTCCCCTGCTGATACAGCAGAGACAGTGTCCACCTTAATTTTGTGCATTTCTCTATTAGGGAGATCATAGTTTTATCCCAACTATCCCAATCTATTGCATCTGTGCTCCCTTTACCGGTACTCCTCAGCACCAATACATATGCCCAAGGAGACACATGCAAACAGACAGGCTTAGCTGCAGACTTAGTACACAAATCATTGTGGATTATGTCAGACTTCGGTAATACAGGCTTTAACACAACAGGTTGCAATACACCACATCCACCACCTTGCTCCGGTGGCGCTTCATAAACCTCACATCTCTTTGCATTTTCCACAGGTGGTATTAACTCATTATGTACCTGCATATTTTCAGTATTAGCAGATTGCACTAGCACCATCCTATTAAAAGGTGCAGTTCCATTTTGCCCCACCTGAATGACATCACAGTTATCCAAGGCAACATCTTGCTCCAATGCATGAAGTTTCCTGGAGATTTCCAGGGACAACTGGACTGGCTTGCCAGCCCATCTTTAACCGCAGCTTTTGCTTTACCATAACCTGGGGTTTTCCCAACAGCAGCAGACGTTTCATTATCAACATTTACAGCATTTTTAGCTCTTGCAGGCTGTCCTAGCCCACTACCAACTTGGGACTTACAGTCATTAAACACACCACTATTTCCCTCTTGAGAAGCATGCACAGGTGCAAGTTTGACTTTAACCCCTGCCTCCCCACTGTACATGATACTGCACAGGGAAAAGTCACTCTCAAGAGCATATTCAGTAGCCCTGCTAATTAGGGTTAATCTCACATCACCATGGACAGTCTCGTAACCAGTCTTTTTCAGCATGAAATCAGAGGTTCCAGCCATAATTTCATTAAAGACCATCTTACCCATCGCAGTAGTAGGGGTCACTGTCTTCATTTGAATAGGATGTCTCATGAAGCAGTCCTTTGTTGCACTTTCACTGGCCAACTCTCCCTGGTGGCCACGGGATGAAACTGCAGCAGCCCTTTTCAACTCCTTGGCACACCCTGCAGGCACAACAGGTACTTCCTCACTGTTGCTAGGGGTGACTGAAAACATATTTGCACAGGAATGTGGGCCTGCAGACAAAAATTGTTGGTCCGCAACATCGTCTTCCGCTGTACCCCACAACCAGGGACAAGACAAACAATCATGTCCCAATCTACCACATTCCAGGCATGGGATCTGGTGACTTTTAGCTGCTCTTTGCTGGCTCTCCCAAACATCTTGACTTTTCTTTGTGTTGCTTCAGACTTGCCATAAACCTCTGTAGGCAATACTTTTGTCTTGCAATTTATTGGTCTGATGTCACCGGCATTGCTATGGGCGACCACACTCCTCTCCAACTTCTGGTAGGCCTGTTGCTTATTCCTGGCACTCAGAGCAGGCTTCCCAAACACAGAGGCAGACCTTTGCTGTGATAGGCAACTTTGCACTGGAGCCTGGGACAAAGGGCACTTGGAGACAGCATGCCCCCACTCACTGCACCGTAAACAGCACTCTTGGCTCCATGACTTGTCAGAGCTTTGCACCTTGATAGCTGGTCTCCTTGCACCAGCGTTGCTAAGGGCAACAGCATGCACTTCCCCTTTAAGTGAAGCAAAGAACATTCTGCAATATTCTCTGGCAGGCTTACACCCTTGCTTCATCCTCACAGTCAGTCCACAACACTTTTGTGCTGTCCAACCAAAAAAAAAATGAAACACTGTCTTTTTAAGGCTTGTTCTTGTGGGTTTTCCTCACTTGCACATACAGATTGTGCAGTCTCATGCACCAAAACACAGTAACAGCTGAACTCTTTTTTTTTTTTGCAAAGATCTTGATTGTGTCTAAAAGCACTCCTCGGAAAATGCTGTTTGCTTGGCTGCACTTCAACACACAGCCAACATGACACAAACTCACTGTGGAGCAGGGACCTGGATTTTACCGCCTTGTGCCCGAAGCAATACCTCCACCACGTGTGGTATGGGGGTGTTTAGCTCTTGTGGTAGATAAGTTTTTAGTGAGTTCATGCCAGCCAGGATATCTGTTTGAGGGCATGATAGCCCATGTTTATTAAAAGAAAGTTCAAAAGTAAAACAGTAATCTTCCCTTGCAGGGGGTTCCAACACTGTAGTATACTTCAGCCTCCTGCTACTGGCATAAATGATATTCAGCCGTCCTGGCTTACAAGTGATATCTAGCCATCCTGACTGATAAACAAAAGATATCCCACCTGGCTAATAACTGAAGTCAGCCCTCCTGGCTGATAAGCGATCAGCCGCTGTGTGGTCACGGGTAACTTCTGCCTCCTCGCAGATGTGGTTGACTAGACTGCCTCCTGCAGCCTTAGACCCCTGGAGACCGCCTGCCTCCCTCTCTGAAGCCATCTCCCAGTGTGTGACCCAGAACCCTGGTCCTGACTTCTCTTATAAGGTCCCCTCCCACCTGGATAATCAGTGTCCTGGTAGGTCACAAAATTTGGACCCAGAACTGGGGATTTCATCCCACCCAGAAATCCCCGGGCTCCAGGTCCCGAAACTGACTTTTTAAAGAAATGAGGAAACTGGAAAGCCAATTTCCCCTCAAATGCACAAAGCCCCTGGAGCCCTTCAACCTGCCAGGCTGAGAATCCCGGGTCATCCTCCTGTTGTGGTACCACACTGCTAAGATCTCAGGGCATTCATGTCATGGGGCACCTGGATGGTCTTCTACTGAATAACTGCTCAGCCACAATACCGTCTTCCAACATTCAAAGGACAATCTAGTTACTTATACTTTTGGCTGGGTAATCAGTTCAAGAAGTCTGCCTTCTAGCCATCCCATCTCCTGGAGTACTTGGACTGATCTTAGATACAGCCCAGGCCAAATGTTTCCTACCTCAGGAAAAGATTACTTCTCTGGGGTGCAACTGTCTGTTTGCCAGGTCAACCAGGCATCCCTAGACTCACTTCTGCATGAGGATTCTGGTTTTTATGGTAGCCTCCTTTGAGGTAGTTTATTCAGTTCCTCTCAAGACATTTGCAGCTCAAGGTTCTCATAATGTAGGGCAAGCAGATCCTTTCTTTGGATTGCTCACTATGGCTGTTCAGCCTGTTGAAAATGTACCTATCATGGTGAATTTCACACACAGCACTAGAGTCTAGGACATACTTCCTTCCCTCTCCCTGGAAGGTGGTAACATTGGATGCAAGTCTGTCGGGTTAGAGCTGGTTTTACAATTCCCTAACTGTCCAGGAAAACTGGAGTCAATTCTTCCCATAAATATTCTGGAATGAAGAGCCATAAGACTGACTCTCCTACATGGTCACTTATTCAGGGTGCAGTTGGACAATGCCAGATCTGTGGTCAACATAAATCACCAAGAGTGTATAACAAAAAACGAAAACTGGCAAATTGTCACCAATGTCTTTGTGATCTTCCTGATGCTCTGTTAGAAATAGGAAATATCAGATGTGAACATCATGGCCCCCAGGTTCAATAAGAAACCCGGCAGGTTGTGGCCATGTCCAGGGATCTGGACCGTTGGATGCCCTCATGATTCATTGGTTCCCATTCAGACTGGTGTATGCATTACCTCCAGTGAACATTCTCTCTTGTCTGCATCGTAGAATAGAGGAAGTACAGGTTCCAGTTATCATCCATTGCTCCTAATTGGTCCAAGTCCTAAAAGATAGGAGCATCTCTGACTCTGTCATTCCCACCTTGCTCAAAAGTCAATCTCTCATGGGATCTACCATTGCACCTGAAAGGCCTACTTTGGCTGGTGCAAAGCAGGCTTCTTCACCCCCAAGAACATTCTATTCCTCGCACCCTGGCCAGTCTGGTGTGGACCAGCATCTGGCTCTTTGTATTCTAAAGAGACAGGTTTCTGCCTTATCCATTCTATTCCAGAATTCTTTGATTTTTCACTCTCTTGTTAAGACCTTTGTATGATAAGTTGCTAATGGTAATCCCCTCAATTGCCCTGAACTTACTGTGTCTCCCTAGGATTTGAATCTTGTGCTTTTGGCTGTTCAAATACCTCCCTTAAGCTGGTTTGGGATATCCCATTGGGGCATCTCAACATTAAATTGGCTTTTTGGTGGCCATTCCCACAGTCAGGCATGTCTTCTGGTTGGCTGCCGTTTATTGTAAGGGGCCTTTTTTATCCTACATAGACACAAGGTGGCCCTGAGGTCCAGACCCTCTTTCTTCCTCAGGGTGGTCTCTTTTGCTCCACTGCCTGCATTAAATCAGAGCAGTTACGGACTTCCTTTCTGTAACATCTTATCTCAGAAAAACAGAGTCCCTTTTTTGTCCTCCCTGATGGCATCCATACTCCCTCCTTACTCCACCATTGCTAGGTGGCTCAGGCAGCTCATTACCATAACGTATGCTGTCAGGGAATGGGATCCTCCATTCCCTATCAGGACCATTTCCACCAGATCTGCTGGGGTATCTTTCAGCATCAAACTGTTTGTAAGGCCACCACTTTTTATACCTTCTCAAAGTTTTAGTGGATGAATCTTCACACTTTTGCTGATATGGGCTTCAGCTGCAAGTGTTTCAAGATGTCACCTGAGTGTTTCTGGTCCCCTGACCCTTATTTTTTGTGTGCCTGTTTGCTGCTGTTTGCTATGTTTTTGCCCACCTTTCAGTATGTTGCTTGGGGATGCCCCATGAGCTATGGATACAAGTCCCGTGTCCTGTACAGTTAAGATAAAGGGATTTTTCATGTACCCATACACATACCTTGGCATACATAACAGGACACAGGTCCCTCCTCTTTTTCCTTATTGCTTGCTTCAAAACTGGAGTCTAGTGGAGTGGGTTGGATTGTATAAGGGTGCACTGGGGGCATTCCCAGCACAGCATTTGCCAGTGTCCAATCACCTGAAGGTAGCAGCATATAACCCATTGTTTATTAATACAAGTCTTGTATCCTGTAACACAAAATATGGAATTTACAGGGTGTTCAAAATTCCCATTTTTTCAGAACAAGTGGCTGTTTTCATTTTGAGAAAGATCACATGAGCCCCATAGATGTGTTATGCATACCATTCTTAGTTAATATATCTTCCAATCTTTTTCTAGGCTAAAGTCATCAGTTAAAATTCACCCTTTGTCTACAGAAACTTACAGAACCTTGAATTATTTGTACCTTTTCTTACCTTTCCAAATTTTATGTGGAAAATTCTTAGTTGATTTTTCTCTTCAAAATGATAGAAACTCTTTTGTCATATAAATGTGTAAGGTATATATGCTGTATGCTGACATATGATATTTGCTTGCAACCTAGAAATCACACTTATGCACTAATTGCATGCACTTTTAATTGTGCTTGTTTTTCAGTGGCTTGTAGTATTTACTATACACTTTACTAATTATCTTGTCAAGAAGAACTCTGTTTGCAAGAGTTAAGTGTTAGGCAATATTTTACTGTATTACCAAAAATAATAAGACTAAAAACCTATTGACACATATTCCACCATAATAAAGCACATTTTCATACAATTAAAATAGCAATCCGTATGTACGGATACAGCAAATATCAAATTGTAAATATTTTATTGTATCTTTTCATGTGACCACACTGAAGAAATTTTACTTTCCTACAATGTAAAGTAGTGAGTGTGCAGCTTGTATAATAGTGTAAATGTTCTGTCCCCTCAAAATAACTCAACATACAGCCATTAATGTCTAAAGTGCTGGCAACAAAAATGAGTACACCCCTAAGTGAAAATGTCCAAATTGGGCCATCCCCAGTGTCATGTGACTGGTTAATGTTACAAGGTCTCAGGTGTGAATGGGGAGCAGGTGTGTTAAATTTGAAGTAATTGTTCTCACTCTCTCATACTGGTCACTGGAAGTTCAACATGGCACCTCATGGCAAATAATTCTCTGAGGATCTGAAAAAAAGAATTGTTTCTCTACATAAAGATGGCCTGGGCTATAAGAAGATTGCCAAGACCCTGAAACTGAGCTGCAGCATGGTGGCCAAGACCATACAGAAATTTAACAGGACAGGTTCCATTCAGAACAAGCCTCGCCATGGTCAACTAAAGAAGTTGAGTGAAAGTGCTCAGCGTCATATCCAGAGGTTGTCTTTGGGAAATAGACGTATGAGTGATGCCAGCATTGCTGCAGAGGTTGAAGGGGTGGGGGGGTCAGCTTCTCAGTGCTCAGACCATACACCACACACTGCATCAAATTGGTCTACTTGGCTGTCTTCTAAAGATGATGCATAAGAAAGCCAGCAAACAGTTTGCTGAAGACAAGCAGACTTAGGACATAGATTACTGGAACCATGTTCTGTGGTCTGATGAGTGCAAGAGAAACGTATTTGGTTCTGATGGTGTCAAGTGTGTGTGGCAGCAACCAGGTGAAGAGTACAAAGACAAGTGTGTCTTACCTACAGTCAAGCATGGTGGCCGGAGTGTCATGGTCTGGGGTTGCATGAGTGCTGCCGGCATTGGGGAGCTAGAGTTCATCGAAGGAACCATGAATGCCAACATGTACTGTGGCATACTGAAGCAGAGCATGATACCCTCCCTTCGGAGACTGGGCCGCAGGGCAGTATTCCAACATGATAACGACTCTAAACACACCTCCAAGACAACCACTGCCTTGCTAAAGAAGCTGAGGGTAAAGGTGATGGACTGACCAAGCATGTCTCCAGACCTAAACCCTATTGAACATATGTGGGGCATCCTCAAACGGAAGGTGGAGGAGTGCAAGGTCTCTAACATCCACCAGCTCCATGATGTCATCATGGAGGAGTGGAAGAGGACTCCAGTAGCAACCTGTGAAACTCTGGTGAACTCCATGCCCAAGGGGGTTAAGGCAGTGCTGGAAAATAATGGTGGCCATACAAAATATTGACACTTTGGGCCCAATTTGGACATTTTCACTTAGGGGTTGCCAGCGGTTTAGACATTAATGGATGTGTTTTGAGTTATTTGGAGGGGACAACTGATTTACACTGTTATACAAGCTGTACATTCACTGTTTTACATTGTAGCAAAGTGTCATTTCTTCAGTGTTCAATGAAAAGATTTAATAAAATATTTACAAAAATGTAAGGGTTGTACTCACTTTTGTGAGATACTGTGTGTGTGTGTGTGTGTATATATATATATATATAAATATATGTATATGTGTCCCCCCCTATCCCCCAGGCCACCTCCGGCCTACCCCTGTTAACCTGTTCCTTACCGAGTCAATGTGAAATGACGTCGGCAGGAACCGCTTGTCGATCCGGGCCAGCGCCATATGATGTCGGCCGCTTCTCGCCGCTACTGCGGGCCCCCACGGGATCGATCGTGTGCCGGGGGGTCGTGTCCCCCCGATCGGGTAAAGAGCCAATAAAATTGGCTCTTTACCACGTGACCGGCTGTGTCCAATCACAGCCGGTCACTACCGATCTCCACGTGCACGCCTCTCGTGCGTGCCCCCGGGGGCGCGCACCGCGGCGATCGGGGCTGAGGCTTGTCCCTCGGACAAAGTCCAGCTCCGATCAGTGTAAATAGCCAATAGAACTGGCTCTTTACCACGTAACCGGCTGTGTCAATCACAGCCGTTCATGTGATGTAAACAAACCGCGGTAACAAGCTGTTACCACGGTTCTCCCTGTCACACACCGATCGTGTGTGACAGGGAGATTGCTGTAACAGCTTGTTACCGCCTACTGTACACCAAGCACACTAATCACCCCCCCAATAAAGAGGACCTGTCACCACCCCATCAAAGTACCTGTCACAGCCCATCAGAGTACCTGTCACCTGTCCATCAGAGTACCTGTCACCTGCCCATCAGAGTACCTGAGTACCTTTCACCTGTCCATCAAAATACCAGAGTACCTGTCACTTGCCCATCTGAGTACCCGAGTACCTGTCACCATCCCATCTGAGTACCCGAGTACCTGTCACCATCCCATCAGAGTAACCGAGTACCTGTCACCGACCCATCAAAGTACCCATCACCAGACCATCAGAGTACCTGAGTACCTGTCACCAGACCATCAGAGTACCCGAGTACCTGTCACCATCCCATCAGAGTACCCGAGTACCTGTCACCAGACCATCAGAGTACGAGCCCATGAGTCTACCCGTTCACTGTCCATGAGACCATAAAACTACCT
>BLSH010122376.1:446160-459261 GCA_018402905.1 Glandirana rugosa | reverse complement strand
ACCACGGTTAGTAACTTTTAACTAGTGTGGACTACGTGACTACCGGATAGAGTAAAGACCTCCGGGACTTTACAGTCCTCTCATGGGGGGTTTACTGGGGTAAAACTTTTCATCTGTAAGGTTCCATAAATCATTCTCCGTACCACTCAAAAAACTTCAACATGAAAAAAGGGTGTTAAGAACCCTTTTAATTCTTTAATAATAAAAAAAAAAAACGTGTTTTAACAGTATTGTTGTTCAATAATGCTCCAGGGCCTTCTAAAGTGTAATAGGTCGTTAGGAAATTAGAAGTGAAAATTCTGCTCCTAGAATGCATGACGGTGCTCCCTGCATGTTGGACCTCTCTATGTGGCCAGGCTGTGAAAAAGTCTCACACATGTGGTATCGCCATACTCGGGGAGAGTACCAGAATGTATTTTGGGGTGTAATTGGAAGTATGCATATGCTGTGTGTGAGAAATAACTTGTTGTTATGACAATTTTGTGCAAAAAAAAAAAATAATAATTTCTTAATTTTCCCAAGAATTGTGGGAAAAAAGTACAACTTCAAAAAACTCACCATGCCTCTTACTAAATACCTTGGAATGTCTACTTTTCAAAATGGGGTCATTTGGGGGGTACTCTCCTGACATTTCAGGGCCTCCAGAAATGAGATAGGCCATCAGTGCATCAGGTGTGATCAATTTTCAATGATTGGCACCATACTTGTAGACTCTATAACTTTCACACAGACCAAATAATATACACTTATTAGTGCAGGGGCGTGGCCTGGACCTGGAAGACGGCGGACGCGTCTTGGGAGAGCTCCGGAGCCTTGGACACAATCCTCAGGCATCCGACCTCCCTCAAAGCCTGGTGAGCACCTAAACACACCCAGGGTGTCTCCCAACATCATCCCCTACAATCTGGGCTAAAGATTTCGGCCGCCCGCATCTGACCCCCGCGACGCCCGAAAATCTAGGCCGCGGCTTCACTCACAGTCTAGGCTGCGGCAACCAACGCGGCCATCTAACCTCCATCTATCCTCTCTGGGCCCCGAAACACGGCTCTGGGGACCCCTCACCCACCCCCCAACAGATGGGGCCAAAAACACTACCTCCCCGCTCGGTCATCCGCAGCACCCACAAATTTAGCCCGCGGATTTACCCGCGACTAGGCCGCAACATCCGGGACGGATTCACCATGAGCCTACTGATTTATTGACTCAGTGATGGGTAAAATTGGACGCCAGTTACCCTTCTCCAATGCCCCTTACTCTCAAACAGGCCGGAACCTCCCTGATTTGTTCCACACCCAACCCCTGTCCACTCCTGAGACCTCTATATCCCACTCCTCACCGTCCGCCATGGCACGCAGACAATCAGAGGGAACACAGAAGAATAAACAATCTGTTGACCAAGAAACACTGCTCACTCTCATTAACCAGATGCCCAAGGTCACAGATCTTCAATCCCTTGCATCAGATATCAAGGGAGCATTGTCAGATGCGGTATCTGACCTCAAGGACGAACTCAGAGGAGTTAACGACAGATTAGAGGAAGTCGAAAGAGCGGCTGGTCGTCACGATGCCGACATTCAGGAACTCCAACAACACGGTGCCCGATACCACCTACACCTCATAGACATGCAGAGGAAACTCGAGGATCTCGACAACAGGGGCCGCAGGAGGAACCTCCGCATCAGCGGAGTCCCCGAAAGCATTGAACACGACCAGATCCCTCTCGCCCTACAGTCCTTAGTCAACAATATTCTGGGGAGGCCCCGAGATGCGCCGGTGGAGTTCGAACGGGCACACAGAGTCGTGTTCAATGCTTTCTGGGACTCCGCTGATGCGGAGGTTCCTCCTGCGGCCCCTGTTGTCGAGATCCTAGAGTTTCCTCTGCATGTCTATGAGGTGTAGGTGACCACCAGTTACCTGTCACCCATCAGTAACCACTGCCTGTCACCCATCAGTGACCACCACCTGTCACCTATCACTCATCAGTGACCACCGTCAGACACCCATCACACATCAGTGACCACCCACTGTCACCCATCAGTGACCAACACCTGTCATCCATCAGTGACCACTGCCAGACACCTGTCACCCATCAGTGACCACCACCAAGCACCTGTCACCCGTCACCCATCATTGACCACACCTGTGCACCTGTCACCCGTCAGTGACCGTGGCCTGTCACCTATCACCGATCACCGTCTGTCACTTGTCACCCATCAGCGAACGTCACCCATCAGTGATCATCGCTGTGTCACCCATCAGTGACCACCGCCTGTCACCTGTCACTCATCAGTGACCACCGCCTGTCACCCGTCACCCATCAGTGACCACCGCATGTCACCCATCAGTGACCACCGCCTGTCTCCCATCACCCAGTGACCACCGCCTGTCACCCATCACCCATCAGTGACTACTGCCTGTCACCCATCAGTGATCACCGCCTGTCACCCATCAGTGACCACCACCTGTCGCCCATCACTCATCAATGACCACCGCCAGACACCCATCACACATCAGTGACCACTGCCTGTCACCCATCAGTGACCACCACCTGTCATCCGTCACCCATCAGTGACCACCACCTGTCACCCATCACCCATTAGTGACCACCACCTGTCATCCGTCACCCACCAGTGACCTCCACCTGTCACCTGTCACCCATCAGTGACCACCACCAGTTACCTGTCACCCATCAGTAACCACTGCCTGTCACCCATCAGTGACCACCACCTGTCACCTATCACTCATCAGTGACCACCGTCAGACACCCATCACACATCAGTGACCACCGCCTGTCACCCATCAGTGACCAACACCTGTCATCCATCAGTGACCACTGCCAGACACCTGTCACCCATCAGTGACCACCACCAAGCACCTGTCACCCGTCACCCATGATTGACCACACCTGTCACCAATTTTTTTTCTCTATTTTTCCCGGCACTTTTCTTCAGCTTATCGTGGACCAGACCAATTTATATGCCCAGCAATTTATTTCAAACAACCCCCAATCCTCATATGCCCGTCCATTTGAATGGAGAGATGTGACATTGGAAGAGTTCAAAGTGTTTATGGGCCTCGCCAAAAATGTGGGGATTACAAAAAAAATGAACTAAATGCCTACTGGTCCACCCACCTCATCCACCACATGGCCATTTATTCTTCCGTAATGTCCAGGTCCCAATACCAAATGGTAATGCGATTCCTTAATTTCAGCGTTCTCCCCCGTAATCATCCAAATTACGATAAATTAAATAAAATTCGCCCACTCATAAATTTCTTTTCCCAACGATTTTCAGAAGTCTATGTCCCTGAGCAGCATATTTGTGTGGATGAGTCCCTGGTACCCTATTCAGGCCGGATAGGAATAAAGCAGTATATTCCTAGCAAAAGGGCCAAATATGGAGTTAAATTATATAAAATTTGTGAGAGAGCCATGAGATATCTGTATGCATTCTGCATATATGAAGGAAGAGATTCCCAGCTCCAGCCCCCTGAGTGCCCGACCTACATGGGCACATCTGGAAAAATTGTATGGGACCTGGCCTAGCCACTGCTCAACAAAGTATACCATATATATCTGGACAATTTTTACACCAGTTTGCCCCTTTTCAAGCATCTGTACATTGTTAAAACCCTGGCCTGCAGAACCATAAGAAAGAATAGGAAGGGCTTCCCACAATCTATAGTGAACAAAAAATTGCGAAAGGGGGAAAGAGCAACATTGCGATGCAACGAAGTGCTGGCCTTGAGGTGGAAGGATAACCAAAATGTACACATGATGTCCACCATCCATGACGACACTACAGTCGAGGTTCAGAGAAGAAGAGGTCCCATTCAAAAGCCAACTTGCGTCCAAGATTACAATCTCTACATGGGGGGGGGGGGTGGATTTCAACAACCAAATGATTCAACCCTATTTGGCAATAAGGAGGTCCCGGTTCTGGCATAAGAAGATAACACCTTATCTAATTCATTTGGCCATGTATAATGTCTATATATTCTTCAATGAATCCACAGAAAACCCCGCCACCTTCCTAAAATTTATAGAAGAAATTGTCACGTCCCTCATTTATCCAGAAAGCCCCCCCCCCTTTGCTCTTAGCCGACTTCATGAGCGCCACTTCCCAGAGAACATTCCCCCGTTTGAAACAGCCCAAAGACACCAAAAAAGATGCAGAGTAAGCAGCAAAAGAGGATTCCGCAAAGATACCAGCTTCCATTGTCCCCAGTGTCCCAGCCTTTGCATTGGTGAATGCTTCAGAGTGTACCACACATCCATAAAATATTAGCCCATATATTACCCAGTTTTCATCATCTGTGCTGACCATTTTCCTTGCTTTCCCAAATAACCATGCCACTTCCTTCCACGTGAGCTGGCCCTGGCCTATTTTATCAACTACGCTTCTGCCCACTGTTTGGACTGCTTGTACGTGCATTGACCCTGTCCTGTTTTATCAACTACACTTCTGCCTAACATTTGGACTGCTTGCACGTGAACTGACCCTGGACTGTTATCGATTATGCTTTTGCCTACCTCTTGGACTGATCTATTGCCCTGCTACAGTAGTACACAGGGGTTTCACATATGTGAGGGGCACCAGAACTGTTTTTCCAGATGGAGAAAACACATTTTTTGTTTACTCTGGGTTTTGTAATTTCCGGATTAGGGACTGGTTGCCCGGAGGCTTCAAAGGGAAGGGTGGGAGAAGCCTCTACCCCTGTGCACAGGTTTTACCCGAATGAGGCCCTCAGCCTGCTGCTGACTTACTACCATCATGCCTCTGCTTGCTGCATGACCTGACCACACCTCTGCCTGCTACCTGGACTATGGAAGTAATTAGCTGTAGCAAGAGGCAGCATGTTTATGAAGGGCTGGAGAGCTGTACAGTGAGTGACTGCAGGTAACAATGTACCAGGACCAATATTATGGCTGTGCTGGCTGTCTCTGTCTGGACAATTCTTATGGACAAATGCTCTGGCTGTGCTGACAATGTCCTTGTACTAACTATAGTCAATATTCCTGCCTGCTGCCTGGATAACTACTATTGCCGTTGCTAAGCACATCCCTGCCTGCTGCCTGGACCAATGCTCTCCTCATGGACACTACTAAAACCACAGGTAATATTTCTTTTTTACCCTTTCCTCAATAGAACTTATTTTGGAGTGTAATTCTTGGTATGTACATGCTATTTGATGATGTGTGGTTCTCAGGAAATTATATGTGTAATTTATGCTCCTAGAACACCTGATGGTACTGTTTGGATGTTGGGCCTCTGTATGTGCCCAGGTTGTGTAAAAGTCTTACTGTCACGTACCTGATCCAAAGCTGATATGCCGAGAGAGGCTCCCCTTGCGGCTGAACGCAGTGCACCTCTGGAGTTGAGACAGAGGGTGCAGTGCATAAAGAAGCACGGGTCATCAGTAGAGTGAGCTGTAACTGCAGGAATTGGTAGAGCAAGAGAGGAGGAGCAGTCCTATAAGCTGCTGTAGCAAACACCCGGCAGGGGTGCAGTGCCCTTCTGATGGCAGGGTGGTGACAGTGCGGATGACACAGTCTGTAATTTAGGCCTGGATGAAACTGGTAAGAAGTAAAGCAGAGTCCGTGATGCAGGCGGAGGGTCAAACACAGGTGAGCAGATAACAGAGAATCTGCTAAGCAGACTGATGATCAGGTTCCAAGGATCAGGCAGGAGAGGTCCATAAGACAAGCAAAGGGTCAAGGCACCAGAGATCAGGCAAGAGGAGTCCATGAGGCAAGCAGGGGTTCGAACACTGGAGATCAGGCAACTGGAGTTCGTGAGACAAGCAGGGGGTCAAACACTGGCGATCAGGCAAGAGGAGTCCGTGAGGCAAGCAGGGGGTCAAACACTGGAGATCAGATCAGAGCAGGTCAGAAGCCAAGCCGGGTCACAACAGGAAGCAAACATGAACAGGAAGTTCGGGTTCAGGAACACAGGAAGCTGAAAGACGATCCAGCAATTGGTGTGTCAAGGGGCCGACCTTTTATAGGCCAGCAAAGAGCCTCACAGCGTGAGTGTGCAGGGATGCGTTGATTAGGTTTATGACACTTACACATGTGGTATCGCCATACTCGGGAGGAGTAGCAGAATATATTTTGGGGTGTCATTTTTGCTATGTACATGCTATGTGTTGGAAAGATCTTATAAATGGATGACTTTGTTTAAAAAAAAATGCGTTTTCATTTTTTTCCAAAATTTTCCAAAAACTTCTGGAAAAAAATGACATGTTCAAAAGACTCATTATGCCTCATATATTATACGTTGGGGTGTTTGCTTTCCAAAATGGGGTCATTTTGTGGGCAATTCCATTGTCCTGGTGCTCCAGGACCTTCAAAATTGTAATAGGTGGTTGAGAAATGAGATGTGCAACTTATGCTCGTAGAACGTCTGAAGGTGCTAGTTCAATGTTGGGCCTCTGTATGTGGCCAGGCTGTGTAAAAGTCTCACACATGTGGTCTCGCCATAGTCAGGAGGAGTAGCAGAATGTATTTTGGGGTGTCATTTTTGCTATGTACATGCTATGTGTTGGAAATATCTTGTAAATGGACGACTTTGTGTAAAAAAAAAATGCGTTTTCATTTTTTTTCCACATTTTCCAAAAACTTCTGGAAAAAAATTACATGTTCAAAAGACTCATTATGCCTCATATATTATACGTTGGGGTGTTTGCTTTCCAAAATGGGGTAATTTTGTGGGCAATTCCATTGTCCTGGTGCTCCAGGACCTTCAAAAGTGTAATAGGTGGTTGAGAAATGAGATGTGCAATTAATGCTCGTAGAACTTCTGAAGGTGCTAGTTCAAACAGGCTGTGTAAAAGTCTCACACATGTGGTATCACCATACTCAGGAGGAGTAGCAGAATGTATTTTGGGATGTCATTTTTCCTATGTACATGCTATGTGTTGGAAATGTCTTATAAATTGACAACTTTGTGTAAAAAAAATGCGTTTTCATTTTTTTTCCACATTGTCCCAAAAACTTCTGTAAAAAATTGAACCATTCAAAAGACTCATTATGCCTCATATATTATACATTGGGGTGTTTTCTTTCCAAAATGTGGTCATTTTGTGGGCAATTCCATTGTCCTGGTGCTACGCAGCCTTCAAAAATGTGATAGGTCGTCATGACATTAGATGTGTAATTTATGTCCCTAGAATACCTGATGGTGCTCCCTGCATGTTGGGCCTCTGTATGTGGCCATGCTGTGAAAAAGTCTCAGACATGTGATATTGCCATACTCAGGAGGAGTAGCAGAATTTGTTTTGGGGTGTAGTTGCAAGTATACATATGCCATGTGAGAGAAATAACGTATTAATATGACAATTTTGTAAAAAAAAATAATAATAATAATAATCTTCATTTTGCAAAGAATTGTGGGAAAAAAATTACAACTTCAAAGAACTCACCATGCAACTTACTAAATACCTTGGCATGTCTTCTTTCCAAAAAGGGGTTATTTGGGGGGTATTTGTACTTTCTTGACTTGTTAGTGTCTCAAAAAATTAGCCTTCAGTTGATCAGGTGTGATCAATTTTCAATGATTGGCACCATAGTTTGTAGACTCTATAACTTTCACAAGGACCAAATAATATGCACCGATTTGGGTTATTTTTACCAAAGATATGTAGCAGTATAAATTTTGGCCAAAATGTATGCATAAAAATTACTAATTTGCTGGGTACTAATTACTAATATGGGAACAGTGTTCATGACTGAGTAATTGTCATTCAAAATGTGATAGCGCTGAAAGCTGAAAAATGGCCTGGACAGGAAGGGGGTTTTTGTGTCCAGTACTGAGGTGGTTAAAGGTTCTGGTGAACAAAAGGAGTAAGTGATTTGTGCACTTTCACCACTCCCTATATTCTCCAACAATATCAATAATTTAAAACAATGCAGTTCCTCCAATTGAGCTAAACAATACCTAATGAGTCTTTGAAAAAGAGGTCATTTGGTAATATCTACTGGATGACCCAGAGAATAAATTGGTACCACTCAATGGACTCTGTCTCAACTTGTTAGCCGTATTCTACAAGGCACAGATACACTATATCATTTAGCAATAGATCTACAGTTAAGCAAACATACTAAATAACCTTGGCAGGCTTGTACTGGCCATCGGGACTACCGGGAGTTTCCCGGTGGGCCGATGGCTCAGTGGGCCGGTTAATGACAGTGGGCAGGTTAATGCCCAGCAATAAACTAATCCCCCACTGACCGCTGTGTAGCTGTTTAGAAAGACATCTTCTCCTAGCCCTGTGTGTTCAGCGGGGGCCGGGGAACAGAGCAAGGACTATTTCCTCAATTTTGGCTTTTGGCGGATGAAACCACCGCAACGCACTACACTGGAGCTGCCGGGAGCAGGAGATGGATTAATCCGCCTAAAGCAGAAAGTGAGGAAATAGTCCACTCTCTGTTATAAAGTGAAAGAGCCCTCGTGCTACTACTAAAACACAAATATCTGAAAGGGTCAGCTGCTGCAATACAAAGTATTAGACACAATAATACTGAAACAAGATAGAGTGAGTTCAGGTACTGCGCATGCTGACAAATAAGTGAAATGGAAATCAAATGATAATAGAGCAATAATACAATAATAAAGAGTGTCAATATAATAACAAAATATAATATCTGGCTCAATGTCCAAAAGTGATAGTCCAGACGCAAATGAGTGCGTTTAAATATATATCCTTGTGCCTAAGTGTAATGTGCTAGTGAATATAAGTGAATAATTCCAATTGTGTGAGCGATCTCCAAACAATAGTGATCGTCCTTCTTCGACCTCCCACCAGATGGGAAAAGCGCGTGCGTTGGGGACCCCCGGGTTCTCAAAACTCTTACCTCAGGTAACTATCAAGTGCGCAATGGGTTAATCCTCGATAGATATCCCTGTTGGGTAGGATGGTCCTCCTCTCCTTATAGAGCGTCTCCTTCGTATCTGAACCTTATCGGTTACTCTCCATGTATTATGGCATATAACAATGGCATGGGGTTCCTCCTAAATCAGGCTGAGTTGTACAGCGTCAGCCTTGTTCTCCACTGGTTATAACTGAACTTGTACTCGGTCATGAAAAGGAATTAAAAAATTACCCCCATAGTGCAGTACGTAGAGTCCACGCTCTGTTGCCCGGCCCCCGCTGGACACAGGGGGCCCAGAGAATAAGTCTTTTTAAACAGCTGCACAACGGTCAGCGGGGGATTCATTTATTGCTGGGCAGGGTATGGGAGTCCCTGCCCGCTCACCTTGCCCCCAGGCTCCCACCTGACAAGGAATCACCTGCAGGTGCACCTGCACCTGTAGGTAGAAGAACTGCCCAGACCAGGTACTGGGTACTAACATTGATGGGCACCGATCAGGCTGCATTAATGGGCACTGGTGTAGCTGCATTAATGGGCACTGATCAAGCTGCGTTAATGGGCACTGGTGTGGCTGCACTAATGGTAACTGGTGTGGCTGCATTGATGGGCACTGGTGAGGCTGCATTAATGGGCACTGGTGGGGCTGCATTAATGGGCACTGGTGTAGCTGCATTAATGGGCACTGATCAGGCTGCATTAATGGGCACTGGTGAGGCTGCATTAATGGGCACTGATCAGGCTGCATTAATGGGCACTGGTGAGACTGCATTAATGGACACTGGTGAGGCTGCATTAATAGGCACTAGTGTGGCTGCATTAATGGACATTGGTGAGGCTGCATCAATGGGCCCTGGTGTGGCTATACCCTGTCCTATGCCTAATAGTGGAATGTTTTTACTTTTTTTTTTGCACAGTTCTGTATATTTTATAAACTGTTTTTGTGCGCGTTTGCAAAATTAAAGTGGGCCGATCTAGATGAAGTCCAGGACCAAATTTTTGTCCCAGTCCAGCCCTGAACCTTGGCATCTATATTATTCCTCCTGTTCTAGAATAAAGAGTTCTTAGGAGGTAAACCAATACCAAGCAATAGCCCTGAGTATACGAGTGAGGAAAAGATGAATAGATGCAGTTGCAGTTCCCCTGTCTTGTAATGTCCAAGCAATCTTCGGCCGGCAATAAGAATTAGGTACCTATGAATGCTGTGTGCTTCTAATCAGTAAGATGAGGCACAAATAGGTGAAATTCCACTGACTTCTTGAATAAGATTAGTCACAACTGCTAAACTGTATTCCAAGAGGCAATAAAGTAATGCTGCAAAGACAGTATGTGTACTTTTATGTGTAGGCGCGAAGTCCTCTCACCGAATCCAAGGGACTGTTTGAAGATAAACGATCCGACACTCAGTTGATGATGCTGAGAACGCTGGAACCGTTAGTTCTTGTAGACGTCTTGCTCCTGGGAGGTTTAAAGCATCCGTTGCAGCTTTTCTAATCGACAGATGCTACTGTTGCAGTAGCTGGTACGGCTTCCACCCATATAGAGATGAGCTTGGGAGGATGCTGTTGTTCACTCACTGTATTTCTGGAGAGCGAATGCTAGCTGTATCACCTGCAGATGATTTCAGTCAACTGGAACAATTTGCTTAGGCTGCAGGCCTAAATCTAATGGCAGCAGCACACAGGGTTCCTCTCTCATCGATCATGATATCCCAAGAGGTTGTTGTTAGCTCCTCCTTCCCCTTAAATAATTTTCCTACAATGCATTGCACCTCCCAGAAGTCCTCAGTGCAGCACAGCCTGATGGGAAATTGAGACCTTCTCAGTAAGAGTCTGTTGACTATTTCCTTGTTACGCACTACAACTCCCACAAATCATCAATCTGGCTGCAATTACATGTTAAGCAATGTACACCATTGTCTGTATGCCAGAGGAATATTTCAGAACTCCTGGCTACACTCTCCCCTCACTTAAATATTTGGTCCCCAAATACTCAGGGCTTTATAACCTGAAATAAACATATGATTATTACATTCTAACCTTTAGCTAAATTTAACAGGTACTGACATACATCTGGGTTCTGCCGAAACCATTCATATATATTTTCAGTGAGCTCATAATCAGTTTTCTGACAGACCAAGGCAATAGCCATGTCCCACCCAATAGCATCAGGGCTTAGATTGAGGATACCCTTATCTTGTTTGGACATGGCAAAGGCTAGGGTAGAACCAGCTCTCTGAATGCTAGGAATCAGAACTTCCTCCAAGAGTGTCATAAGTCAATCTTCGAGGTGGGTGGATATTTCTGTGAAGACGAGGAGGAGAGTCCTGTGGGGAGGCAACATTATCTGGAATGTTATTCAAAGAGATAGGCGATCTCTCAACTTCTGGTTCTGGATTAGAAACAACATCAGCTTCAGGAGTAATAGGACAATCTTTCTCTGATCCACAGAATGGAACAAGTGATGAAATACTTTCTCTCTCTAGTGAAATCTTCAAAGGAGAACCACCCATAGAAACAGCATTGAAGGGTAAATCCTCTTCAGGTCCATTTAGTGCATCAGAAGGTAAAGTCTCACCCAGCTCTTCAGGATCTGCAAGTGGAGGAATGCAGTCATCTTGGAAATTGATAAGATCCCCTTGTTCTGAAGTAAGAGAAGATAAATCTTCTGATGGAGGTTCAACTTTAATTTCCTGACTAGGCAACCTCCTCACTGGAATTGTTTGTCTTCTTTCAGGTAACGGAACTTGGGGTTTCACAACTGAAGGCAGAGCCTTATCCACAGGTTTCATTATTTGTTCTGAAGAAACTTTCTTCCCCACAGGCAACAAAGGAGCTCTTTGTGAAGGCTTGAAAGAACTAGTAGGCCTATTAACTTCAGTACACAATTTGGATGGAAGACTAAACTTCTTTATCCAGAATGTTGGTAGAATCCCACCCCCAAAACAGTACCCAGTCTTCATCCTCACTTTCTTTGGGAATGGGATTAATAATCTTGGCAGATGATCTCTTCTGTGATTGGGTTTTAGGAGGATTTGGTCTTTCCAGTGGAGCATCTAAAGCAAGAGGAACCCTCACAGCATCGGAAAGGGGAAGCAGATGATCTCTATGCCACATCTTCACAGGACCATTCTGGCCTTCTGGCATAATCTGATAAAAAAGGCAGTCCAGGAAATTTCTTGCAAATAACATATGGGTGAGGTCTCCACCGGTCAGCTATTTTATGTTTTCCAGGCACTCCCAAGTTTTTCAACAACACCCTATCCCCTGGTTGGAGTTCCTGAACTCTCACCCAAAGATCAAAATTCTTCTTATTCCTCGCTTCTTTAGCAGTGGCATGTTGTCAAGCACTTTCATAAGCCTGCTTCAGAGTCTTCCTAAGTCGATCTACATAACCTTTGTGAGATGCCAAAGAAGTGTCATCAGTAGATGTTCCAAAGACCAAGTCAATTGGCAACCTGGTCTCCCGCCTGAACATGAGAACATAAGGGGATATCCCGTGACATCACTCACAGTACTGTTGTATGCATGCACCAAAGTAGCTAGATGGTTCCCCCAATTAGGTTTCTTGTCAAATGGCAGGGTCCCTAGCATGTTCAACATGTTCAATTGAATCGTTCAGTCTGAGGATCTCCTTAGGGATGATAAGGAGTAGTGTGAGATTTCTTAATACCCAATAATTTGCATAATTGGTGAATGAGCTTACTCTTAAAGTCTCTTCCTTGATCTGAATGAATTCGGACTGGCAATCCATCGTGAATAGTGTTGAGCGAACCCGGACTGTAACGTTCGGGTCCGTACCGAACTTTCGGGTGTCCGGGGCACGGACCCGGACCCGGACATTTCAAAAATCGTTCGGGTTCGGTCTGGGGTTCTGCTATTTTACTCCACGTGTTGAGAAGCTGCAGGGCAGCCAATCAACAAGCGTTTCACTGGTTTGCCCTTAGAAGCCATCACAGCCATGCCTACTAATAGCATGGCTGTGATTGGCCAGTGCATCATGTGACCCAGCCTCTTTATAAGCTGGAGTCACGTAGTGCTGCAGTCACATGCTCCTTGGGTTAGTGTAGGGAAAGGCAGCTGAAAGCGTGAGGGAGAGATTTGAGACATTTTAAGACCGGACAGATAGCAGAAATTAGAGATTTTACATACCGCTGCTTTGAGTTGCAGATCAAGCTCTGCATAAAACAACGATCGCTACGATCGTGCTCAACGATCAGGTTGTTGGGG
>BLSH010122376.1:424264-434783 GCA_018402905.1 Glandirana rugosa | reverse complement strand
GGGTGGGTGGCTGGGGGGTGGTAGGTGGGTTGTAAGTGGTTGATGGGGGGTGTTTTATGTCACTAGGCAGTGCTGTGGGCATTGCACATCGCCCACAGCGCTGCAGCACCTCCTCTCTCCCCCCTCTCTCCTCTTGCACTGCATTTATCGGTGCGGAGAGGAGAGAGAAGCCGGCGCTTCCGCCGGCTTGTTTACATGTGATCACGCCGTCATTTGACGGCGCGATCACGTGGTGAAAGGCCGCTCACAGCGGCCATTCACCGCGATCCATGATCAGTCGGGTCCCCCGGACCCGACGGTCACGGATGTTCCCGTGTGCGCGCCCCAGGGGGCGCGCGGGAAGCGCGATTCTGGAAGGACGTCAATAGACGTCCTCCCAGAATTAAGCAACAGCCCTGTAGACGTCATTTGTCTATAGGGCGGTTGTTAAGTGGTTAAACAATACCTAATGAGTCTTTGACAAAGAGGTAATTTGGTAATATCTACTAGAATTTGACAAGTGAAAGATTATAGTAAATCCCTATCTCCAATAGATGACCCAGAAGATAAATTGGTACCACTCAATGGACTCTGTCTCAACTTGTTAGCAGTATTCTACAAGGCACAGATACACTATATAATTTAGCAATAGATCTACAGTTAAGCAAACTTACTAAATAACATTGGCAGGCCTGTACTGGCCATCGGGACTACCGGGAGTTTCAGTGGGCCTGTTAATGACAGTGGGCAGGTTAATGCCCAGCAATAGACTAATCCTCCGCTGACCGCTGTGTAGCTGTTTAGAAAGACATCTTCTCTTGGCCCCCTGTGTTCAGCGGGGGCCGGGGATACACTTTATTATTTAGCAATAGATCTACAGTTAATCAAACATACTAAATAACCTTGGCCTATATATTATTCCTCCTGTTCTAGAATAAAGAGTTCTTAGGAGGTAAACCAACACCATGCAATAGCCCTGAGTATATAAGTGAGGAAAAGATGAGTAGATGCAGTTGCATTTCTCCTGTCTTGTAATGTCCAAGCAATCTTCAGCCAGCAATAAGAATTAGGTACCTATGAATACTGTGTCCTCCTAATCAGTAAGATGAGGCACAAATAGGTGAAACTCCACTGACTTCTTGAATAAGATTAGTCACAACTGCTAAACTGTATTCCAAAAGGCAATAAAGATATGCTGCAAAGACAGTATGTGTACTTTTATGTGTGGACGCAAAACCCTCTCACTGATTCCAAGGGACTGTTTGAAGATAAACGATCCAGCGCTCAGTTGATGATGCTGGGAACACTGGAACCGTTAGTTCCTGTAGACTGCTTGCTCCTGGGAGGTGTAAAGCATCTGCTGCACTCCTTGCAACTCTCCTGATAGACAGATGTGACCATTGCAGTAGCTGGCACAGCTTCCATCCAGATAGAGATGAGCTTCAGATGATTCTGTTGTTCGCTCACTGTATTTCTGGAGAGCGAATGCTAGCTGTATCACCTGCAGATGATTTGTCGGCTGGAACAATTTGCTTAGGCTGCAGGCCTTAATCTGACGGCAGCAGCACACAGGGTTCCTCTCTGAATGATCACGCTATCCCAAGAGGCTGTTGTTAGCTCCTCCTTTCCCTTAAATAATTCTCCTACAATGCATTGCACCTACCAGAAGTCCTCACTGCAGCACAGCCTGATGGGAAATGGAGTCCTTCTCAGTAAGAGTCTGTTGACTATTTCCTTGTTCCGCACTACAACTCCCACAAATCATCACTCTGGCTGCAATTACAGCCTGTATGCCAGAGGTATATTTCAGAACTCCTGGCTACAAATAATATAAAATAAATACAGTTGTGATGTACTCTTTACAACGTTAAAAAAAAATGTATTTCACGCAACACTACATGCACCAATGATACTGGCTAAACATGTCTCAGATGTCTTGGCAACAAAACCGTTTTGTAGTATTAGTCTGTACTCGTTTCAATTGTCTCGTTTTCTAAAATCTTTGCCAAAAGCTATTTTGTTCACATAAGCTTTGAATTTGTTTGAATAGGAGTGCTGCGAGGATGGCCCCGCTAGACACGCTGGGGTTGATTTACTAAAGCTGGAGAGTGCAAAAACTGGTGCAGCTTTGCATGCTAGCCAATCAGCTTCTAACCTCAGCTTGTTCAATCATGCTTTGACAATAAAACCTTGAAGCTGATTGGTTTCTGTGTGGAGCTGCACCAAATTCTGCACTTTCAAGCTTTAGTAAATCAACCCCACTGTGTCTCTTATGCGGCCCGTTATTGTGTTTTTCACACTATGGAAATCAGCCGCGCCACCCACCCTATCTCTTTGGTTTCATATGATTGAGGATATATGGTACATGGAGAGCATGACCAGTGTATTGAAGGGACAGAGGAGAAAGTCCAGGCAATGTGGTTCCATTCGACTGGATACTCCTATACTATAGAATTTCAGCAAATTTTCACAGGTTGACATACCTGCCACAGCTCACCTACTACCCAGTGTGCAGCAAGGCATAGGAACTGTGCTCTTTGTTAACACGGATGAAAACTTACATGGGAGTCGTGGAACCAGATGGCTCATTGGCGCGCCGGGTCAGGCAGGGCGGATGGTTAACCTTTTCTCTCCCCTTCCCCCTGGGTGATACTTTCTTCCTGCTGTTTCCATCATTGTTCTCCTTTTTCCCTTTTTGAGTAGCAATCCTCCACCCCCCCACCTTTTTTTTTTCACGGCACACATCTATGACATAGCCACATTCAGGGGTCTCTGGTTCCAACTTCTCTCATTGTTAATGTAGCCACTCCATTTGCTGTGCTTCATAAAATTTAAGGAATGTATCTGAGATTTGCAGTGTGTGCTATCAGATACCTCACACTTTTATTGAGAACCCTGTTTGATACCATTTAGCCTACCAGACAGCCATGAATATTCTATCTTGGTTATTTTTATTTTGGCGATTGTATTTGGTACAATATGTTTTTTTTCTTCATTTTGTAAACTTTGATTAAAAAAGACTTTCAATAAATATAGAATGCAAAAAATAAATAAATATATAGTACAGTTACACTAAGTTCCAAAATATTACTGTTAGAGCAACATTCATATGGCTCTAGATATATTAGTGAACCAGTTCTGAAAATGATGACTGTGTACCCTGTTCTCACAATAACAATAAGTAGATATGGGTATAGAGATTTCATATTTATCTTCAAGAGCAATAAAAAATCTCTACTGGTATGAAAATATTTGTGCAGCATAATGGCCCTTTAAGAATGAACGAGACACGGCTGGACTTTGGAGATGTTCAATGTGACATTTCTGTAGAGTGGATGCAATCATCCGTAACAGATAAATAGGACAAGGGTTACTCAATGGAGGGGGATGCGCAGGGTCATAACACTTCTAGTCTGATTGACACAGGGAAGCGTCGTCGTTTGCCAAAGGTCAGTTCAGATTTTCACAGATGGTCACTAATATTCAGCGCACCTTGTAATTTCCACATTAATGTTTATAATTCCTGAATTTATATATGTATATATTTCCCTTATTAATCCTTCTCAGCAATGCTGTTAAGTTTGTGTAGACCCACTTTAATGCCTAACCCATTTCTTTTTTTTCTTTATTACCAGGTGCTATCGACTCTATACCACACCGTATTGTGTATGAAATCTGCCTTGATGGAAGAGGAATAACATGGAATAAAACTTAGAGCAAACTTCATCAGGTAACAGAAAAGTACTTTACAGGCAGTTTATAATTTTTCAGACCTTATTAATAAGTTTACTTTGTATCAAAGTGTATAAAGGCAAAAAAATTTTTTTCAAATTTTATATAAAGTGGGAAAGGGTTAGACCAGCTGTCAAGTTTTTAGGCCCCTTTCACACTTGGATCCGTCTGTCCGTTTTTCAGGAGGATCCAAGCAGGCCACCCATTCACTAATATAGGCAGACGGATGTCAGTGGAGATGTGTCCGCTGACACCCGTCTACCATCCGATCCGACAAGATCCACTCAAAACAAACGTTTCGCCATCCGTCTGTTTTGATTGGATCTTGTCCTTCAGCGACATGGTATTAGCTCTCTCCTCTTCCCCTTCTCTTCTCTTCCCACTTTCTCTTTTCTTTTCTCCCTATGGTTTGTGTATTAAAGTGACTTCATAATTGTCGTTACAGGACAGAATACTGATAAGGTCCCTTGGGATGGTAACTCAATTTAGTTTCACAAGTTTTTGTAATACTGGTAGGGGAATTTGCTTCTGCAGGGCCCTAGTTACGGATGACGAGGGGAGTAGATCTCCAGGGTCTTGGTAGAGGTTAGACAGATTGCCCCCGGGGTTGGGGGTGTGGATGGGGCACTCCCTCTGGCACAGCTAGTACCCATTTGGGGTGCCGGGGGGGTGGGCACCCGTTGCTTCCCTGCTGCGGGGGAGCTTTCAGCTCTCTTAGGGCCTCAAACCCACATATACCGAGGCTCGGGTATTTTGGTCAGCTTTACAAGTTCCCTATATGGCTATAGAAATTGCCTATTTCAGCATTCAAAAGTATGTAATTGCAATATTACTCTCACCTGTATCTTTTGTTTCACGTGAAATTACCTTGCTCTATGGACTAAGCAATCTCTCGACTAATCTCTCCCAGGATACATTTTGTACTTATCTGATGTCTGTAATGATATACGGCATATTTTTGTAATCTGTCAATAAAATATTTGAAAGTAAAACTTATAATGGTGTGAATCAATCAGCACTGCCACGTGCTGTAAAATATATCACCAACACTAGATTATAAAATGTGTACATTTCAAGCTATTCACCATATGGTGATTTCAAAACATCTATTCAAATCAATACATAACTAAAACAATTACAATAATCAATAAATTAATCAACTGTGCTAGAAATAATGCAAAATAGAAAGTAATAATAAAAGTCCCAAAAAAACGTGCTATTGCACAACTGTATTTGGACTCCTAGGACCAATCCTACTTAAGAGGTCCTGCCCCGGGATGTAGCATGTAGAGGGTGGCGGAGCCTTATCTGTGATGTCATACCACAGCCATCTTTCTGTTGGCTGGCCAGAGTGTATCTTTTTATATGTGTTTTGCCTACATATCATCTTGTAAGTGCAATTTTATTATGTATGGATATCAGTAAATTTTAAACTTGAGAACACTGTAGTCTTCTTCTGTAGCTTTCATATGTATTCATCTGTGGCGGTGAGAGGAGAGGAGAGCCTAGAGATTCCAAGCAGGATTACCCCAGGAAGGGGACACATGTCTTTCTGACCTACCTGTTAATTAAGGGGTCATATACTGAAGTTGAGCAGCCATTTCATTATTGGTGGTGGATCACAAAGGACACAAGAGATTTATGCTGAATTTTTCTACATTCCGTATACAGTGTGCAATACCACTTTATTTTTTGGACTTTTATTATCACTTTCTATTTTTCATCTCTAGCACAGTTGATTTATTTATTGATTATTGTAATTGGGCTGTGTTTTTTGTTATGTACAGGATAAAACTTGAATGGACCCAGTGACTTCACAGATCTGTATTAGAACCAGTATTGAACTCCCTAGAGTAACAACTTGACGGTAGTTGCTGAGCAGCAATGGCCTCCATTGTCAAAAAAAGAGTGAGTGGAAAGCCACAATTTTCAAATTGTCCCTTAAACATTAAGTACATGGGAATCTTCCACTAGATTAGTGATGGCAAACCTATGGCACGCATGCCACAGCCAGCACGCTGAGCCCTCTCTGTGGGCATGCCAGGGAATAATACATACTGACACTGACCAATCTGCTTCCTTCACACTGCACCGCCCCCCCCTCAAACTACATCTCCCACAGTTCTCTAGGCAGGGCAAGTGGTGATGTGTCTGAGGTGGGTGTGACTGAGAAGAAGGGGCTCTCACACTCCTCTGGGGCCAGGGGTGACATGCGGGTGGAAATCAAATCATACAAGCTGTCTTGTCCACACCGCACCCCCCCCCCCATCAAACTATATTTCCCACAAATCTCTTGGGCCAGCGGTGACGAGTCTGTGGTGGCCGTGAGAGAACACGTCTCCCACTCGGCTGGGATCAGGGGTGACGTGCAGGCGGGAATGAGCTGCCGGATCGGGAGACACTCACTGGAGACAGGTGAGATGTTTATGTGGACAATATGCACTGTTATCTTATCTATCCGCAGTGTCCCGCAAGAAAGTGAAGAATTGTATTGGCAAAGACAAAATCTGCAAAGGCACTTTCTGGAGAGATTCCCAACTTAGGGCCTAATAAAAGCTGCAAATCTCTCCAGAAAGTGCCTTTGCAGATTTTCTCTTTGCCAATACAATTCTTCACTTTCTTGTGATAAACGTTGTTGGATGAAATCATCGTTTTTCTTCATTCTTCATTTTCTTCATTGAAAAAAAAAATGTACATTTTAAACAGCAGTCCTGGGAATTGTGCCCCATCATTGGTGTCATTGGGCCTCATTATTGGTATCATTGGGAAACATTATGCCTCATCATTGGTGTCATTGGGAAACATTGTGCCCCATCATTGGTGTCATTGGGAAACATTGTGCCCCATCATTGGTGTCATTGGGTCTCATTATTGGTGTCATTGGGAAACATTCTGATCCACCATTGGTGTCATTGGGCCTCATTATTTGTATCATTGGGAAACATTGTGCACCATCATTGGTGTCATTGGGCCTCATTATTGGTGTAATTGGGAAACATTGTGCCCCATCATTGGTGTTATTGGGCCTCATTATTTGTATCATTGGGAAACATTGTGGCCCATCTTTGGTGTCATTGGGCCTCATTATTGGTATCATTTGGGAAACTGTTAATTTGTTAAGCTGTTAAGCTGTTAATTAGTTTGGACAACTGTACAAGTTATTTTTCTAAACTAAAACCTCAATATTCAGGTTTAATTGCAGTGTTGGGGCTTTGAAATAAATAAGTTGGTCTTGTGTTGCAGTTTGGGCACTCAAGCTCAAAAAGGTTCGCCATCACTGCACTAGATGTACCTGTTCTGTAGACATTTTTGAAATTCCCCACACTTTAAAAGATTTCTTCTAACTTCTTGTTGCATCTCTGGACTAGTAAGTATATTTTCTTATCTATTTAGACTTTAAGATCGATGGTAAAATGGAAAAAAAATGTTTATTCTTGCAGCAGTGTGGCAATGTAGATATCACTGGGCATTACTCCAGGCATTCTTGCTGATACCAGTGGTACATGGTCCACAAAGGGCCATATTCTGGTGGTGATAAGTTACTGTATCCGAAATCCAATACCTTTTACAGAAGGACCACAGACAACTTCAAATTAGGGATAAAGTTGAAACAGTTTTTGGCTGTACGTCTTTGTCTAGAGTTGAGCGGACACCTGGATGTTCCAGTTCGTCGAGTTCGGCAGAACCTCGTGAAACCGTTCGGGCTCGGACACCGAACCCCATTGAAGTCAACGGTGACCCGAACTTTTGGGCACAAAAATGGCTGTAAAAAAGTCATGGAAAGGGCTAGAAGGATGCAAAAGGAAGCAAAATGGGGGTAAGAGTAGGACAAGTGCCCTGCAAACAAATGTGGATAGGGAAATAACTTAAAATCACATAAAAAAAATAAAAATGGGAGGAGGAGGTGGATGTAGAGTAGGAGCCTAGAGGTTGACTAGGCCGTGACCGTGGCAGTGTAGGTGGAAGTGGCTGTGGTGGAGGAGGAGGAGGAGGAAGTAGCCAACACTGTTTTTTGTTTGTTTGGTTTTTTTAGAATTGGGGTAGCCCCCAAAATATTGAGACATATTAAAAAAAAAAAAAAGGATACCAATGGCTGTGTGAGGCCTAAATGTCTATTCTGCACAAGGTACAGACAAGTCTTGTGGGATCCATGCCTGGTTTATTTTAATAAAGGTTAGCTTGTCCACATTGGCTGTGGACAGGCGGCTGCGCTTGTCTGTGATAACGCCCCCTGCCGTACTAAACACACGTTCAGACAATACACTGGCTGCAGGGCAGGCCAGCACCTCCAAGGCATAAAGGGCAAGCTCAGGCCATGTGGCCAATTTGGAAACCCAGAAGTTGAATGGGGCAGACCCATAAGTCAGTACGTGTAGGCATGTGCACACATACTTTCCACCATGTTGCTGAAATGCTGCCTCCTGCTAAGACGTTGCCTATCAGCTGGTGGTGCTGTTTGTGGTGGCGTGCTGCTGACAAAGCTTTTCCACATTTCGGCCATGCTAACCTTGCCTTCTGAGGTGCTGGCGGTGCCACAGCTGCATTGGTGACCTCTTCCCCCTCCTCTGCCTTCGCCTTGTGCTTCCACTGAGCCCCCGGTGTCATTTGGGAATGCCCTCCGCAGCCTGTCTACAAGAGTGCGCTTGTAGTCTCGCATCTTCCGATCCAGTGAGGGAATTAAGGACGGCACGTTGTCCTTGTACCGGGGATCCAGCAGGGTGGCCACCCAGTAATCAGCACAAGTTAAAATGTGGGCAACTTGGCTGTCGTTGAGCAGCTACTGCAGCATGTAGTCAGTCGCTCATGTGTGCCAGGCTGCCCAGAGGCAAAGACAAGCTGTCCTCTGTGGGAGGCGTATCATCTGTGTCCTCCGTATCCCCCCAGCCACGCTCCAGTGATGCCCACGAGCTGCGTTGGGTGCCACCCTGCTGTGAACACGGTTCCTCCTCCTTCTCCTCCTCCTCATCATCCTCGTCCTCCTCATCCTACAGAAATGTCCCCTGGCTTGAAAATTTTTGACCTGGCCTATGCTGTTGCAGGAACCCACCCTCCAAGCCACTTGTGAATGACTGGCCTGATAACCGTGGAAATGACCCCTCTTCCTGCTCCTCCTGTGCCACATCCTCTTCCATCATCGCTGAAGTGTTTTTTCAAGGAGACATAGAAGTGGGATAGTAACGCTGAGAACAGCGTCATCGGCACTGGCCATGTTGGTGGAGTACTCGAAACACCGCAATATGGTACACAGGTCTCGCATGGAGGCCCACTCGGTGGTGAAGTGGTGCTGTTCCGCAGAGCGACTGACCTGTGCGTGCTGCAGCTGAAAGTCCACTATTAGCTGCTGCTGCTCGCACAGTCTCTCCAGCATGTACAAGGTGGAGTTCCACCTTGTGGGCATGTCGCATAGGAGGCAGTGAGCAGGAAGGCCTTAAGTTCCGCTGCAGCGCAGACAGGCGAGCGGCAGCAGGGTGAGAACGCCGAAAGCGCGCACAGACGGCCTGCACTTTCTGCAGCAGCTCTGACATATCCGGGTAGTTTTTTAGAAATTTCTGCACCACCAAATTCAGCACATGCGCCAGGCAAGGGAAGTGCGTCAAACCGGCTAGGCCCAGAGCTGCTATGAGATTTCGCCCATTATTGCACACCACCAGGCTTGAGGCTCAGTGGCAACAACCACTCATTGGTCTGTTGTTCAAAGCCCATCCACAGCTGCTGTGCAGTGTGGGGTTTATCCCCCAAACATATCAGTTTTAAAACAGCCTGCTGTCGTTTCCCCCTAGATGTGCTGAAGTTGGTGGTGAAGGTGTTATGCTGAGCGGATGAGGAGGTGGTAGAGGAGGAGGAAGCTCAGTAGGAGGAGGAGGCAAAGAGAAATGCCCTGCAATCCTGGGTGGCGGAAGGACGTGCGCCAAACGGCTAGCCGCCTCAGGCCCACCCGCCACTACATTTGCCCAGTGTGCAGTTAGCGAGATATAGCGTCCCTGCCCGTGCTTACTGGTCAATGTATCAGTGGTTATGTGGACCTTGCCAGAGAGGGCATTGTGCAGAGCACACTTGATCTCGTCCCCGACTTGTTTGTGCAGGGAAAGAATGGCTGGTCTGGAAAAGTAGTGGCGGCTGGGAACCACGTACTGTGGGACAGCCACCCCCATCAGGTTTTTAAAATTGTCCGTGTCCACCAGACGGAATGACAGCATTTCAAAGGCCAAGAATTTTGAAATGCTGGCATTCAGGGCCAGGGATCGCGGGTGGGTAGGGGGGTACTTCCTCTTTCTCTCCAGTGTTTGGGAGATGGAGAGCTGTAAGCTTCCATGGGAACGTGTGGAAATGCTTGGGGACGGTGGTGGACATGGTGGCGTTGCTGTCACATCGTCTGTTTGCTGGGTGGCAGGTGACACTGGCACTGTAGAGGTGTAGGAAGAGGCCGAGGCAGCAGCAGAAGAGGAAGCAGGAGGAGGCCGAGACCTTTCTTGGATTTTGAGGTACTTATTCCACTGCAGCAAGTGCTTTGCATTTAGATGCCTGTTCATGGAGGTTGTGCTCAGGTTTAGAACATGTGTGCCTCACTTCTGGTGGCAGGGGTTCGTAAAGGTGTGCAAGGGTACCTTCGAATGTCGAGAGGTAGAGGGTTTGTGACCTCTCTTTCTCCTTCATGGGGGGATGGGTGGGCGCTAGGGACCGGGACTTACGGTCGTAAAGTTTTAAGAACCGGAAACTTTACGACAGTAAGGCAGACCACCTGTGCCTGTTAAAATTTTTGGACTACCCCCACCGACAGGGTGTCATGCACCAAGGGTCGGCGGTGATG
>BLSH010122376.1:406399-424254 GCA_018402905.1 Glandirana rugosa | reverse complement strand
CTCCCTCAATGCACCAATAGGAACCTGGGCCTATTGCAGTAGTAGTTGTTTTTAAAACGATAAACTCTCCCTCAATGCACCAACAGGAACCTGGCCCTAATGCAGTAGTAGTTGTTTTTAGAATGATAAATTCTCCCTCAATGCACCAACAGGAACCTGGCCCTAATGCAGTAGTAGTTGTTTTTAGAAAGATAAACTCTCCCTCAGAGCACCAACAAGAACCTAACCCTAATGCAGTAGTAGTTGTTTTTAGAACGATAAACTCTCCCTCAGAGCACCAACAGGAACCTGGCCCTAATGCAGTAGTAGTTGTTTTTAGAACGATAAACTCTCCCTCAAAGCACCAACAGGAACCTGGCCAAAATGCAGTAGTAGTTGTTTTTAGAACGATAAACTGTCCCTTAGAGCACCAACAGGCACCTGGCCCTAATGCAGCAGTAGTTGTTTTTAGAATGATAAACTCTCCCTCAGAGCACCAAGAGCAACCTGGTCCTAATGCAGTAGTAGTTGCTTTTAGAACGATAATCTCTCACTCAAAGCACCAACAGGAACATGGCCCTATTGCAGTAGTAGTTGTTTTTAGAACGATAAACTCTCCCTCAATGCACCAACAGGAACGTGGGCCTATTGCAGTAGTAGTTGTTTTTAAAACGATAAACTCTCCCTCAATGCACCAACAGGAACCTGGCCCTAATGCAGTAGTAGTTGTTTTTAGTACGATAAACTCTCCCTCAGAGCACCAAGAGGAACCTGGTTCTAATGCAGTAGTAGTTGTTTTTAGAATGATAAATTCTCCCTCAGAGCACCAACAAGAACCTAACCCTAATGCAGTAGTAGTTGTTTTTAGAATGATAAACTATCCCTCAGAGCACCAACAGGTACCTGGCCCTAAAGCAGTAGTAGTTGTTTTTAGAACGATCAAATCTCCCTCAGAGCACCAACAGGAACCTGGCCCTAATGCAGTAGTAGTTGTTTTTAGAACGATAAACTCTCCCTCAAAGCACCAACAGGAATCTGGCCCTAATGCAATAGTAGTTGTTTTTAGAACGATAAACTCTCCCTCAGAGCATCAACAGAAACCTGGCCCTAATGCAGTAGTAGTTGTTTTTAGAACGATAAACTCTCCCTCAGAGCACCAACAGGAACCTGGCCATAATGCAGTAGTAGTTGTTTTTAGTACGATAAATTCTCCCTCAGAGCACCAACAGGAACCTGGCCCTATTGCAGTAGTAGTTGTTTTTAGAATGATAAACTCTCCCTCAGAGCAACAACAGGAACGATGGACCTAATGCAGTAGTAGTTGTTTTTAGAATGATAAACTCTCCATCAAAGCACCAACAGGAACCTGGCACTAATGCAGTAGTAGTTGTTTTTAGAATGATAAACTCTCCCTCAATGCACCAACAGGAACCTGGTCCTATTGCAGTAGTAGTTGTTTTTAGAACGATAAACTCTCCCTCAATGCACCACCAGGAACCTGGCCCTAATGCAGTAGTAGTTGTTTTTAGAATGATAAACTCTCCCTCAAAGCACCAACAGGAACCTGGCCAAAATTAAGTAGTAGTTGTTTTTAGAATGATAAACTCTCCCTAAGAGCACCAACAGGAACCCCTCCCTAATGCAGTTGTAGATGGTTTTATAACGATAAACTCTACCTCAGAGCACCAACAGGAACCTGGCCCTAAAGCAGTAGTAGTTGTTTTTAGAACGATAAACTCTCCCTCAGAGCAACAACAGGTACCTGGCCCTAATGCAGTAGTAGTTGTTTTTAAAACGATAAACTCTCCCTCAAAGCACCAACAGGAACCTTGCCCTATTGCAGCAATAGTTGGTTTTAAAACAAAAAAACTCTCCCTCAGAGCACCAACAGGAACCTGGCCCTAATGCAGTAGTAGTTGTTTTTAGAACGATAAACTCTCCCTCAGAGCACCAACAGGAACCTGGCCCTAATGCAGTAGTAGTTGTTTTAGAACGATAAACTCTCCCTCAAAGCACCAACAGGAACCTAGCACTAATGCAGTAGTAGTTGTTTTTAGAACGATAAACTCTCCCTCAATGCACCAACAGGAACCTGGCCCTAATGCAGTAGTAGTTGTTTTTAGAACGATAATCTCTCCCTCAGAGCACCAAAAGGAACCTGGCCCTAATGCAGTAGTAGTTGTTTTTAAAACAATAAAGTCTCCCTCAGAGCACCAACAGGAACCTTGCCCTATTGCAGTAATAGTTGTTTTTAGAACGATATCCTCTCCCTCAGAGCACCAACAGGAACCTGGCCTTAATGCAGTAGTAGTTTTTTAAGAACGATAAACTCTCCCTCAGAACACCAACAGGAACCTGGCCCTAATGCAGTTGTAATTGTTTTTAGAATAATAAACTCTCCCTCAAAGCACCAACAGGAACCTGGCCCTAATGCAGTAGAAGTTTTTTTTAGAACGATAAACTCTCCCTCAAAGCACCAACAGGAATTTGGCCCTAATACAGTAGTAGTTGTTTTTAGAACGATAAACTCTCCCTCAGAGCACCAACAGAAACCTGGCCCTAATGCAGAAGATTTTTGTTTTTAGAACGATAAACTCTCCCTCAGAGCACCAACAGGAACCTGGCCCTAATGCAGTAGTAGTTGTTTTTAGAATGATAAACTCTCCTTCAGAGCAACAACAGGAACCTGGCCCTAATGCAGTAGAAGTTGTTTTTAGAACGATAAACTCTCCCTCAAAGCACCAACAGGACCCCGGCACTAATGCAGTAGTAATTGTTTTTAGAAAGATAAACTCTCCCTCAATGCACCAACAGGAACCTGGCCCTATTGCAGTAGTAGTTGTTTTTAGAATGATAAACTCTCCCTCAATGCACCAACAGGAACCTGGCCCTAATGCAGTAGTAGTTATTTTTAGAACGATAAACTCTCCCTCAGAGTACCAACAGGAACCTGGCCCTAATGCAGTAGTAGTTGTTTTTAGAACAATAAACTCTCCCTCAGAGCACCAACAGGAACCTGGCCCTAATGTAGTAGTAGTTGTTTTTAGAACGATAAACTCTCCATCAGAAAAAACAACAGGAACCTGGCACTAATGCAGTAGTAGTTGTTTTTAGAACAATAAACTCTCCCTCAAAGCACCAACAGGAACCTGGCACTAATGCAGTAGCAGTTGTTTTTAGAACGATAAACTCTCCCTCAATGCACCAACAGGAACCTGGCCCTATTGCAGTAGTAGTTGTTTTTAGAACGATAAACTCTCCCTCAATGCACCAAGAGGAACCTGGCCCTAATGCAGTAGTAGTTGTTTTTAGAACGATAAACTCTCCCTCAGAGCACCAACAGGAACCTGGCCCTAATGCAGTAGTAGTTGTTTTTAGAACGATAAACTCTCCCTCAGAGCAACAACAGGAACCATGGCCCTAATGCAGTAGTAGTTGTTTTTAGAACGATAAACTCTCCCTCAAAGCAGCAACAGGAACCTGGCACTAATGCAGTAGTAGTTGTTTTTAGAACGATAAACTCTCCCTCAATACACCAACAGGAACCAGGCCCTATTGCAGTAGTAGTTGTTTTTAGAACGATAAACTCTCCCTCAATACACCAACAGGAACCTGGCCCTATTGCAGTAGTAGTTGTTTTTAAAAAGATAAACTCTCCCTCAGAGCAACAAGAGGAACCTGGCCCTAATGCAGTAGTAGTTGTTTTTAGAACAATAAACTCTCCCTCAGAGCACCAACAGGAACCTGGCCCTAATGCAGTAGTAGTTGTTTTTAGAACGATAAACTCTCCCTCAGAGCAACAACAGGAACCTGGCCCTAATGCAGTAGTAGTTGTTTTTAGAACGATAAACTCTCCCTCAAAGCACTACAGGAACCTGGCACTAATGCAGTAGTAGTTGTTTTTAGAACGATAAACTCTCCTTCAATACACCAACAAGAACCCGGCCCTATTGCAGTAGTAGTTGTTTTTAGAACGATAAACTCTCCCTCAATACACCAACAGGAACCTGGCCCTATTGCAGTAGTAGTTGTTTTTAGAAAGATAAACTCTCCCTCAGAGCAACAAGAGGAACCTGGCCCTTATGCAGTAGTAGTTGTTTTTAAAACGATAAACTCTCCTTCAAAGCACCCATAGGAACCTGGCCCCTATTGCAGCAATAGTTGTTTTTAGAGCGATAGACTCTCCCTCAGAGCACCAACAGGAACCTGGCCCTAATGCAGTAGTAGTTGTTTTTAGAACGATAAACTCTCCCTCAAAGCACCAACAGGAACCTGGCCCTAATGCAGTAGTAGTTGTTTTAGAACGATAAACTCTCCCTCAGAGCACCAACAGGAACCTTGCCCTAATGCAATAGTAGTTGTTTTTAGAACGATAAACTCTCCCTCAGAGCCACAACAGGAACCTGGCCCTAATGCAGTAGTAGTTGTTTTTAGAACGGTAAACTCTCCCTCAAAGCACCAACAGGAATCTGGCACTAATGCAGTAGTAGTTGTTTTTAGAACGATAAACTCTCCCTCAATACACCAACAGGAACCTGGCCCTATTGCAGTAGTAGTTGTTTTTAGAACGATAAACTCTCCCTCAATGCACCAACAGGAACCTGGCCCTAAAGCAGTAGTAGTTGTTTTTAGAACGATAAACTCTCCCTCAGAGCACCAACAGGAACCTGGCCCCAATGCAGTAGTAGTTGTTTTTAGAACGATAAACTCTCCCTCAAAGCACCAACAGGAACCTGGTCCTATTGCAGTAGTAGTTGTTTTTAGAATGATAAACTCTCCCTCAGAGCACCAACAGGAACCTGGCCCTAATGCAGTAGTAGTTGTTTTTAGAACGATAAACTCTCCCTCAGAGCAACAACAGGAACCTGGCCATAATGCAGTAGTAGTTGTTTTTAAAACGATAAACTCTCCTTCAAAGCACCCACAGGAACCTTGCCCTATTGCAGCAATAGTTGTTTTTAGAGCGATAGACTCTCCCTCAGAGCACCAACAGGAACCTGGCCCTAATGCAGTAGTAGTTGTTTTTAGAACGATAAACTCTCCCTCAGAGCACCAACAGGAACCTGGCCCTAATGCAATAGTAGTTGTTTTTAGAACGATAAACTCTCCCTCAGAGCACCAACAGGAACCTGGCCCTAATGCAGTAGTAGTTTTTTTTAGAACGAAAAACTCTCCCTCAGAGCACCAACAGGAACCTGGCCCTAATGTAGTAGTAGTTGTTTTCAGTACGATAAACTCTCCCTCAGAGCAACAACAGGAACCTGGCCCTAATGCAGTAGTAGTTGTTTTTTTTTTTTTTTGTTTCAAAAAAGCTTTATTGAGAGCCAATCACAAAATACAAATGAACATAAGTCATTACAATGAAACTTAGATATTTGCATACAGCAGAACAACTATAGTAGTATGGTAGATTACATCAGACAAAGTTATCTAGACTAGATTTGGTTACGATTGTAGAGACAAGGGAGATACATATCGTGTGATAATAAAAGCCTAATTTCAGGAGAAGGTATATAATCACAAACTGAGGAGTGGAAGCAAGAAAGAAGACATCATTGATAGGGAGGGGAGCAGGGACATAACAATGTATACTTAATCAGGTGACAATGCCGTGGAATTAAGGGCTATGATGATATAGAGACCAGTTGGATTGATAGGACTTGGTAGGAATGTCAAGGGGGCAGAGGGGATGGATTGCTTACTGGAGGGACAGTGATCTTCAATTTACCTAATGTGTTAGTCAGCTCAGCTCGTAAGTACCAGGTGGAAAAACGGAAGGGGGACATATGTTCAGCAATCTCCGTCTGGTTGAAGGAGTGAATCATGAAGCTCCGCCATCTGGCGAAAAAGCGCTTTGCAGGTTTGCAGTCCTGTGCGATGGAGTCCAGTTTTTCAATCAAGAAGAGTTCCCTTAGGATTTGCTTCAACTTAGCTAAGTGGGGTGGGTCCGGATGTATCCAAGAGAGAGGTATAGCCCTGCGGGCAGCTAGGAGGCAGATGTGTACCCACTGAGGGAGAGGGGTTGGCGTCAGATCCTGCTTGGCGCTGAAGAGGTACAGCATTGGGTGCTTAGGGAGATCGATAGAGCATACCAGGTCGATGTATCTCTTCACATTGTCCCAGAACGTAGACACTTTCTGGCAGGTCCAGAGTCGATGATATAGAGTAGGTCTCGCGAGCGAACACCAAGGGCAAATGAATGGTGCTGACCTTTCTGTGCTACGGAAGAATGGAAGATAGGCCCGGTGAGCTATTTTGAATTGAGTCTCTCGCCACTTTTCAGATATTATTAGCTTCCGGATAGTTTGGTAGCCTGCTAGAATTTGGGAGGGAGCCTCCGGATTGTCCAGTATCGACGTCCAAGCTTGGAAAGGGGCCAAAGAGTATTTAGAGGCCTGGTGAATGATGAGGTTGGAGTAAATGTCCGATATAGAGTATCGACCTTTAGCTATTAAAAGGCCGATGAAGGATTTTTTGCAGGAGTCTTTGCAGGAAGAGCCATAGGACCTGAGATAGCTGGTTAGTTGAGAGTAGTAAAAGGTTTGGGACGGAGGTATGCCGAATTCAGCTGAAACTTGAGGAAAGGGTTTGATGGTTCTGTGTATTGGGCTGATGATCTGCGACACTGTCTTTAGTCCCAGAGCTGACCATTTAGAGAAGATTGAGGTATTCAGGGAGGAGGGAAACATGGGGTTGCCTACGATAGGAAGGTATTGGGATATGCTGAAGGGTAAGCCCAGGAGCCGCCGCACCTCCCGCCAGGCTATGAGCGTGTCTTTAATTAGGTGGTTAGATCTGAGGGAGCTGGGTAGTGCACTCAGTTTGGAGTGCAAAACAGCCTGGATGTTAAGCGGGCGCACCAGGGCTCCCTCCAACATATAATTAGAGTATCTGGAATGACCAGCTAGCCAGTCTAAAGCTTGACGCATTAAGCAAGCTAGGTTATAGAATCTAATATTAGGGAGGCTCGCGCCCCCCTCACTCTTCGGGAGGCATAGTTTTTGGAGAGCTATCCTGGATTTTTTGCCCTGCCACAAAAATGCATTCAGGGCCGTCTGTATCTTGGTAATGTCTGAATGTTTGAGCAGCAGCGGTAAAGTTTGAAGGGGGTATAGAAGCCTAGCGAATGAGACCATCTTAAACAAATGGCATCTCCCGAAGAGTGAGAGAGGGAGGGCCCCCCACGCTTCCAACTCCCGAACAATCTTATTTATGACAGGGGGGAAATTCAGACTATACAGAGAGGAGGGCTCTTTGCCGATCCTTAAACCAAGATAAGTTATGTGCTGCTTTGCGACCATGAAAGGGGACGATTCTGTCCATGCTCTAGCAAGGCGCGGGTTTAGAGGCAGAATTTCGCTCTTCTCAAAATTGACCCTAAGGCCCGAACACGCTGGGAATGTCGAGAGCAGGTCCTGCAGGAATGCAATGTCCGCGGGTGGGGCCGAAGAAAATAGAAGGACATCATCCGCGAAAAGTGCAGACTGAAGGGTTTGGTTGCAGACGGAGATACCACTAATTCCTTTCGGGGAGTTAAGAATCCTGGAGAGAGGTTCAAGGGCGATATTGAATAGTAGAGGGGATAGGGGGCAGCACTGGCGTGTACCTTTTGTGAGTCGAATGACCGGGGACATGAAATTGGGAGTAACTAGTCGTGCAGTAGGGGCAGCATACATTTTCTGGATAAGCTGGAGAAAGGGGCCTTGTATGCCAAACGCTCTCATGACCTTGAAAAGCCAAGCGAAACTGATGTTATCAAAAGCCTTTTCGGCATCGAGTGATATAATGGCTATATCTTCGTCTGGGTGAGCCTTGGCATAATCAAGGGCAATCAGTACTTTGCGAATATTGAGGGTGGCAGAGCGGCCGGGCACGAATCCTGATTGCGCATGATGGAGAAGGGAAGGGAGGAGATCCGCTAGTCGGGATGCTAAAATTTTAGATAGGAGTTTGCCATCTACATTAATGAGTGAGATGGGCCTGTAGGAGCCTGGGAGGAGAGGATCTTTGTCTTTCTTAGCAATAAGTTTAATATATGCCTGTGACCCTGAGGGTAAGTAGGGGCCTTCCGCCCACATTGAGTTAAAAACCCTGGTCAAGGTGTCTGGGACAAACTCAGCTGTGAGTTTATAAAATTCTGCGGATAACCCATCGGGTCCTGGGGTTTTCCCGGTAGCGAGAGTTTTGATAGTGACTCGCACATCTTCGTGTGTAATAGGGGCATTCAGCCTTTCCAGCTGCTCAGGGGATAGGGTGGGGAGGTCTATCCCTGCAAGTAGATCAGAGGCCTTTGCCGAGTCAATGGGGTCTTCCGCATAAAGGGAGGAATAGAAGTGGGAGAGAAGGGAGCCAATCTCAGAGGGTTTCCTGACAATGTTGCCATTAGCGTCTCGCAGTACTCCAATGAATGTGGGAGTGCATCGTTTAGAGCAGAGTCTGGCCAGTAGTTTGCCCGCTTTATTGCCGTGTTTATGAAACATGAGTGTAGAGTATGAATTTTTGGTGCTTTCGTGTTTAGCAGACCAGTGGTCGAATGTTTGCTTAGCTGCTTGCCAGGTCTGAATATTAGCTGGGGTGCGGGAAATCAACAAATTGTTGTGTGCCTGGCGCAGAGCTCCGCTGGTCTGAGTATAATTCGCACGCGCAAGCTTTTTATAATGGGCAGTAAATGCGATGATGCGCCCTCTGAGATAGGCTTTCCCTGCCTCCCAGAACAGATTAGGGGAAGATAAATGTGCTCGGTTGGCTTCAGAATATTCGGCCCAGGCTGATTGGAGAGAACACTTCAGCTCCTCATTATCCGCTAAATAGGATGGGAATCTCCAGGTTTGCGAGATACGAGGGGCCAGTAACCCTGTCAGTTGTAAGGTTATGGGGGAATGGTCAGAAATTGCCATGGCCTCTATGGAGGCGGTGGAAGTGAGGGGTAGTAGGGCCGGGGAGCAGAAGAGGTAGTCAATACGGGAAAACGAATGGTGTGGAGGGGAGAAATAGGTAAAGTCCCTATCTGTAGGATGTGTAGTGCGCCAAAAATTTGTCATGTGTAGCTGCTCCATCGATTGAGCCAAGGGGGAGGTATTGCCTAAGGGGTTAGGTTTCTTGTCCGGCCCTGAGGAGCGATCCTCGACCGGGTGCATAACGGTGTTGAAATCACCCCCAATAAGGTGTAGGGATTCCTGAATTTGCGAAACCCAGGCAGTAAGATCCTGGAAGAAGGGCTGACCCGGTGAGTTAGTGGCATACACATTTGAAAGGGCAATATCTCGGTCGGCAACCGTTAAATGTATGGTGAGTCTACGGCCCGCTGTATCACTATCAATCGAGCGAACAGTGTGATTAAAATTTTTATGGAGCAGAGTTACTACTCCCGCCTTGCGTCCCACAGCCGGGGAACCGAAAGCCTTGCCCACCCATAGCTTACAGAGCCTGGACAGATCATCCGCTCCGAGGTGCGTTTCCTGCAACATTGCTACATCCGCCCCCAGGCGCTTCAGATGTCGTAGAACCTGCATGCGCTTGTGGGGGGAACGCAGCCCCTTGACATTCCAAGACACCACCTTTATGTGATCCCTAGAGGTTGGAGATGGCATGACTGTATCCGAAGAGCATTACAAGGTGTCCCTATCATGGGTAAGACTGTGATAAGGATGGCTTCCACATAGAAAGGGGTCAATGGGTTAGTAGAGATTTCCAAAGGAACGATAGGAGTAACAACATTCAAATCATAGTCCAATTTAACCAAGTAAAATAGTAAGATCAAAACATATAAGGGGCCGGAGCCCCTAAAACCTTTATACGACTTCACTTTCTTCCCCACGGAGCGTACCCCACCAAGGCCCCCGCCGGGAATTCTCCCCATGGTAGCCGGGTGATCCTAAGTTCCGAGGAGGAGAAGGGAAGAGCCAAGTACTGGGGTCGGTGTTAAATATAGGGAATTAGAGTGAGGAGCGAGGGACAGCAGACTGCATGGAGATGCGGCTAGGATCAGAGAAATGGGAGATGGTAGACCAGGGGGCTGGTGGCCGAAGGGCCTGTATACCGGAAAGTTTTTAAGGGCTAGGACTGTTAGATGTCAGGCGTGAGAGTGGGTAGATCCGCAGTTCATCTCAGGCCAGTCAGTAGAATAAAACAGGAACATGGGAAGACAGGGCCTCAAGGGTAAAGACAAATATGCCTGCTCTGAACGCTATAAGGGAGGCTATGTGGATAAAATTGAAACCACCGACTATAGGGGCCTGAGATTACTAGCTGGGAACAGGACAGTCTCACCTGAAAACAAGCCTTAGTTAGCTTAGTCCTAGAAGACCAGATTTAGTTGTGGAAGAGTCTCCTTTCTGATGGGCCAAACCGGACCCTCTTGACTGGGGGCTTCTCTGGACTTGACTGTTGTTTACCGGAGGAGAGAGAGGATTTCCTGGGAGGAGGTGAGTCCCGAGATGAGACAGGGGCCTCCTGTTCCATGTCTGACTGGAGTGTATCTGCTATGTAGCGGTCTGCATCCAGAGGCGAGTTGAAGGATATGCGTTCTCCCGTGGGTGCTTGAATGTGGAGGATGGCCGGATAGGCCAGACTAAACTTGATCTGGTTAGTATGAAGGGTGGAGCATACAGAAGCAAAAGCCTTGCGTTTGTTCATGACCTCAACCGAATAGTCCGCGAAGACTAGAAGGGATTCGTTTTCAAAGGTCAGCTTGCGCTCTCTTCTGAAGCGCTGGAGTATGGCCTGCTTGTCTGTGTAATTGAGATATTTGACAATTACTGGCCGGGGTTTGGAGCGCGATTCGGTCATTTGTCCGATACGGTGTGCTCTTTCCACAACACAAGGGGTGCGCAGCCCTAGCTGTTCGGGGATGGTAATAGAGCAGAGAGTGGCCAGGGAGGAGTGAGGGACTGACTCAGGCAGACCCACAATGCGCAAATTGTTACGCCTGGACCGGTTTTCCAGGTCATCAACTTTCTCCTGGAGGTTCTTTTGGAGGGTCAGTAGTTTGGCCACTGAGGCTGAAAGTGCTGTGGTGTCATCTTCCATGGTGGCTATCCGCTCTTCCGCATGATCCAGCCTGAGAGTCTGTTGCTGTAATTCTCTGTGTAGTTGCTCTAATCCTCTGTAGACCGCTTTGTCCACGGCATCCGTTAGCATTGGGGTGAGGAGTTGAACCACTGCCTGTGCTATTCCAGCCGTGGAGGTCGGGTCTGCAGGTATGGGAGGAATGTTCTCTACCGGCAGTGGGTTGAACAAGGAATCCGAACGAGGCACTAACGAAGGGACTGTTGGGTCCGAATGAACATTCGTTGCTTCCGACCGTTGAGGCTCGGGCGAAGGTTCTTGGCGAACGAACGTGGAGTCCGATCGTGCGTCCGCCGCCCAATCGATCGTGGAGCGAGCCAGCGCCATGTTAGTTGCAGACTGCGAGCCAACCCCTCCGTCCTTGCTCGGTGTCACAGGCGGCCGAGCTGGTGGCGATCGCTCCACGAAGCGGTCCATGTGGTCCCCTGTAGATGGCAAACTTCTGGGAGCAGTTTACCCCGGGCTAAGCAGGCTTAAATACGCTGATTTTTAGGGAGAATGGCGGGAGCAGAGAGCACCTAGCTCCTCTCCATGCGGCGCCGGAACCGGAAGTCAGTAGTTGTTTTTAGAGCGATAAACTCTCCCTCAAAGCACCAACAGGTGCCTGGCACTAATGCAGTAGTAGTGGTTTTTAGAACGATAAACTCTCCCTCAATGCACCAACAGGAACCTGGCCCTATTGCAGTAGTAGTTGTTTTTAGAACGATAAACTCTCCCTCAAAGCACCAACAGGAACCTGGCCCTAATGCAGTAGTAGTTGTTTTTAGAAAGATAAACTCTCCCTCAGAGCAACAACAGGAACCTGGCCCTAATGCAGTAGTAGTTGTTTTTAAAACGATAAACTCTCCTTCAAAGCACCCACAGGAACCTGGCCCTATTGCAGCAATAGTTGTTTTTAGAGCGATAGACTCTCCCTCAAAGCACCAACAGGAACCTGGCCCTAATGCAGTAGTAGTTGTTTTTAGAACGATAAACTCTCCCTCAGAGCACCAACAGGAACCTTGCCCTAATGCAGTAGTAGTTGTTTTTAGAACGATAAACTCTCCCTCAGAGCCACAACAGGAACCTGGCCCTAATGCAGTAGTAGTTGTTTTTAGAAAGATAAACTCTCCCTCAAAGCACCAACAGGAACCTGGTCCTATTGCAGGAATAGATGTTTTTAGAACGATAAACTCTCCCTCAGAGCACCAACAGGAACCTGGCCCTAATGCAGTAGTAGTTGTTTTTAGAACGATAAACTCTCCCTCAGAGCAATAAAAAGCACCTGGCCCTAATGCAGTAGTAGTTGCTTTTAGAACTAAAAACTCTCCCTCAAAGCACCAACAGGATTCTGGCCCTAATGCAGTAGTAGTTGTTTTTAGAATGATAAACTCTCCCTCAGATCACCAACAGGAACCTGGCCCTAATGCAGTAGTAGTTGCTTTTAGAACTAAAAACTCTCCCTCAAAGCACCAACAGGATTCTGGCCCTAATGCAGTAGTAGTTGTTTTTATAACGATAAACTCTCCCTCAGAGCACCAACAGGAACCTGGCCCTAATGCAGTAGTAGTTGTTTTTAGAACGATAAACTCTCCCTCAGAGCACCAACCGGATCCTGGCCCTAATGCAGTAGTAGTTGTTTTTAGAACAATACACTCTCCCTCAAAGCACCAACAGGAACCTGGCACTAATGCAGTAGTAGTTGTTTTTAGAACGATAAACTCTCCCTCAGGGCACCAACAGGAACCTGGCCCTAATGCAGTAGTAGTTGTTTTTAGAACGATAAACTCTCCCTCAGAGCAATAAAAGAAACCTGGCCCTAATGCAGTAGTAGTTGCTTTTAGAAATAAAAACTCTCCCTCAAATCACCAACAGGATTCTCGCCCTAATGCAGTAGTAGTTGTTTTTTGAATGATAAACTCTCCCTCAAAACACCAACAGGAACCTGGCCCTAATGCAGTAGTAGTTGTTTTTAGAATGATAAACTCTCCCTCAAAGCACCAACAGTAACCTGGCCCTAATGCAGTAGTAGTTTTTTTAGAACAATAAACTCTCCCACAGATCACCAACAGGAACCTGGCCCTAATGCAGTAGTAGTTGTTTTTACAGTAAAACATTTTATTAGATTAATTCAAAGAAAGACACATTTATACATGGTTAGGCTCCATATCCAGCATACAGAAATATAACATGAACCAGTAAATACAAACTCACATCTTTTCACCTTTCGGTCTTGATGCTTAATTAGCATAATACAAGTATGCGGAATTGTTTTTAGAACGATAAACTCTCCCTCAAAGCACCAACAGGAACATGGCCCTAATGCAGTAGTAGTTGTTTTTAGAACGATAAACTCTCCCCCAAAGCATCAAGAGGAACCTGGCCCTAATTCAGCAGTAGTTGTTTTTAGAATGATAAACTCTCCCTCAGAGCAACAAGAGGAACCTGGCCCTAATGCAGTAATAGTTGTTTTTAGAACGATAATCTCTGCCTCAAAGCACCAACAGGAACCTGGCCCTATTGCAGTAGTAGTTGTTTTTAGAACGATAAACTCTCCCTCAATGCACCAACAGGAACCAGGCCCTAATGCAGTAGTAGTTGTTTTTAGAACGATAAACTCTCCCTCAAAGCAACAACAGGAACCTGGCATTAATGCAGTAGTAGTTGTTTTTAGAACGATAAACTCTCCCTCAATGCACCAACAGGAACCTGGCCCTATTGCAGTAGTAGTTGTTTTTAGAAAGATAAACTCTCCCTCAATGCACCAACAGGAACCTGGCCCTAATGCAGTAGTAGTTGTTTTTAGAACGATAAACTCTCCCTCAAAGCACCAACAGGAACCTGGCCCTATTGCAGTAATAGTTGTTTTTAGAACGATAAACTCTCCCTCAAAGCACCAACAGGAACCTAGCCCTAATGCAGTAGTAGTTGTTTTTAGAATGATAAACTCTCCCTCAGAGCACCAACAGGAACCTTTCCCTAATGCAGTAGCAGTAGTTTTTAGAACGATAATCTCCCCCTCAAAGCACCAACAGGAACCTGGCCCTATTGCAGTAGTAGTTTTTTTAGAACGATAAGCTCTCCCTCAGAGCACCAAAAGGAACCTGGCCCTAATGCAGTATTAATTGTTTTTAGAATGATAAACTCTCCCTTAGAGCACCAACAGGAACCTGGCCCTAATGCAGTAGTAGTTGTTTTTAGAACCATAAACTCTCCCTCAAAGCACCAGCAGGAATCTGGCCCTAATGCAGTAGTCGTTGTTTTTAGAACAATAAACTCTCCCTCAGAGCACCAACAGAAACCTGGCCCTAATGCAGTCGTAGTTGTTTTTAGAACGATAAACTCTCCCTCAGAGCACCCACAGAAACGTTTCCCTAATGCAGTAGTAGATGGTTTTAGAATGAGAATCTCTCCCTCAGAGCAACAACAGGAACGTTTCCCTAATGCACTTAAAGATGTTTCTTCACGCTAATGTGTCCCTCACAGGACCGCAATGAAGGTCTCCCTAATGCAGTCTGAGATGGTTGCGAATGCTAATCTTTCCCTCACAGCAGTGGCCTTAAGCTCTCTCTACTCTAGTCTGAGACGATCTGACACGCGGCGCTACGTGACTCCAGCCCCATATAGAGGCTGGGTCACATGATGCACTGGTCAATCACAGCCATGCCATTAGTAGGCATGGCTGTGATGGCTTTTAAGGGCAAACTAGTGAAAAGCTTGTTGATTGGCTGCCCAGCAGCTATAGAAAAGGTTCCAAAAATACCCGAATACCGAACCCGATCCCAGACTTTTTTTTCAATGTCCGGAATCGGGTTCAGGGCACAGACACCCCAAAGTCCGGTTCGATACCGAATTTTACTGTCCGAGTTCGCTCAACTCTATTCCCAAGTATGTAATTGACTCCTTGACCCAAACAAAAGGAAAATTTTTTTGGCACTGTCTAGCTATTTCAGGAGGTAGCGAAATATTTAGGATAGATGACTTGGAGTTAACCATTCAAAATGAGTTAAGATTCAAAATGTTTTGAAAGTCGCCCAGGGTTTTAGGTAAGTTGGGAATGGAGGTGAGAGGTTCTGATAGAAATAGTAGTAAGTCATCTGCAAAAGCAGCCACTTTATAGGTATGATTTTTGATGGTTATGCCTCTGATATCAGGGTTGGAGCATATTTGGTTCAGCAGGGGTTCTAGATGAGGACGAAAAGGAGAGGGGAAAGGGGACAACCCTGTCTGGTGCCGTTGTGTAAAGGGAACGCATTAGACAGGTGGTTAGTGACTTTAACCCTCGCAGTCGGTGAGGAGTGTAGAGCGTTGATGTAGGAGATCATTATGTTGGGCAGACCCATGTCTTTGAGAACTGCCTCAATGTACTCCCAGGCCACTCTGTCGAACGCCTTCTCAGCATTAAGGAAGAGGAATAAGCCTTGTTTATTGTTTCGGATGAGCCAATGATGAATGTTAAGGGCTTTAATCGTGTTGTCTCTCCCCTCTTGGTTTGGAATGAAGCCGACTTGATCGAGGGAGATTGAGGAAGGAAGGAGTAAGCGGTTGGCAAGAATTTTCTCGTAAATCTTAATATCAACATTTATAACAGAGATGGGGCGATAGTTCAAAACCAATGAGGGGTTTTTCCCTTCTTTTGGGATGACAGCAATGTGAGCTTCAAGGGTTTGGGGGGGAAGCTGTGGGGAATCGTTGAGTGAATGGAAGGATTTGAGGAACCGGGGTGTGAGTAAGTCGCAGAAGGCTTTATAGTATTGTAGTGGAAGGTCATGCGGTCCAGGGGCTTTACCTGTTTTCATGTCTTTGATGGCTTTGTCAAATTCTTCTTCTGATAAGGGTGATTCCAATTTGCTAACTGATACTTTGGACATTTTTTTAATGCCGTGTTTGGACAGAAATTTTTGTATCATGTATAATCGTTTATCTGACCTAGAGGGACAATTAGGGTTAGAAGGGATATTATAGAGCTGTTGATAGAATTTCTCAAACTGAGAGACTATCCATTCGTTGGAGGAATGCAATGTGCCCATGTTGTCTTTTATGTGATGGACTGTGGTACTGCTTTTTTTCTCTTGGACTGCATTAGCAAGTAGTCTGCCACATTTGTTTCCCTGCTCATAGGATATTTTGTGTCTTAAAATGTATTGTCTCTTTTAGTTCTTAGATTGAGTTCCTCCAGAAGTGGGGTGCGTGTGTTTGTCAGTTCCTGGTGAGTAAAGGATGCTATACTGCTATATTATAAGTGATTTCTAGGGAGCGAATGCGAGTTAAAAGGTTTGATATTTTCGTTTGTTGTTCTTTTTTAATTTTTGAGGTGATTTTTAGGAACTCATCTTTAATAACACATTTGTGTGCTTCCCAGACATTGTTAGGGGAAGTTTCAGAGTTATCATTTAACTGGAAGCAATCTTTTAAGCATGACTGGAATCTATCGATGTTGGCTGGGTCTTTAAGCAGTGAGGTATTGAGTCTCCATATCTTGGTTCTGGTCAGCGTTTCTGGGAAGGTAAGAGAAATTGTAATGGGTGGTGATCATAAAAATAGTCAATTCTTGAATATTTCTGGTGTAGGGAAGAATAAAAAGTGTAATCTTTATCCCGCAGATTAAGCGTTCTCCAGGAGTCATGTAGGAGAGGGCCGTGAAGCTGCTTTTGTATTTGTTTGAGGGCTTTGTAAGGGATGGCAGATGTGCAAGAGGAGGAGTCAAGGAGTGGATTTACGGGGACATTAAAGTTTCCTCCAAGAATCAGGATGCCTGATTTGAAGGAGGTACGTAGGTCTCCTATATGACGGAAGAACGCGACTTGTTTGACATTTGACTATTGTGATGGGACGGTTGTGGATAGTCCCGTTAAGGAAAATGTAGCTGCTTGATCAATCATTGAGTCAGATATTTGGAATGAGGTATTTTTGGAGATGAGGATAGAGACTCCCTTTGTTTTGGAGTCATTGTTGGAAACGAGGAAGGGTGTAGGGTATTCTTTATTTGAGAGTTTTGGTATTTTCACCTTAAGAAAGTGGGTCTCCTGTATACACACTATGTTTGCTCTCATTTTGTGGCATTCTTGGAGAATTTGGGATTGTTTTTCGGGAATATTGAGGCCTTTGGCGTTGATGGAGACCAACTTCAGTGAGAGAGGATTGGTTACACGACGAATTGTAGACATGTTGTGAGTAGGTTGGATGGTTAAGATAGATTCTGTGTAGAGCAGTGGTTCTCAACTCCTGTCCTCAGGACCCACCAACAGGCCAGATTTTAAGTATTACCTTGGGGAGATGCAGACTAGAATACTGTAATCACTGAGCAGCAAATAATATCACCTGTGATGTATTTGAGTTATCCTGCAAACCTGGCCTGTTAGTGGGTCCCGAGGACAGGAGGTGAGAACCACTGGTGTAGAGGTAGAGAGTAGAGTTGAGCGAACACCTGGAAGTTCGGGTTCTGCTGGTCCGTCCGAACTTCGGGACAAAGTCCGGGTCCGGGTCCGGACGGAACCCGAACGATCGCAGGGCTTCAAGCCTGCCTGGTCGTCTTGGGCTTGAAGGTCCACAAGCGAGTTGAGATGAGAGATGGAGATGTGGTCACCAAGAGTGGAGGACAGGAGCCCTGGGTGATTGTCCGGTCCAAACGTCCTATTGAGTTTATGTAGTGTCCACTATAATAAACGACGAGTCACTAATGTCATAAGATCAGACGTAGAGGGGTTCCATTATGAATTTTAGACCGGACAACCACCCAGGACTCCTGTCCTCAACTCTTGGTGACGAGATGTGTCTTAGATAGAATTGGTAGGTTGGATGAGTGTTGTACAGATGTTAAGCAGCACATT
>BLSH010122376.1:358469-402103 GCA_018402905.1 Glandirana rugosa | reverse complement strand
ATCTGCAACTCAAAGCAGCGGTATGTGAAATCTCTAATTTCTGCTATCTGTCCTCAGAGCAACAGCACAGACAGCAGTAGTAAAGTAATCTATCTCAGGATGCAGGATCAGGTCTTAAAATGGCTAAAATCTGTCCCTCACGCCGTCAGCTACCTTTCCCTACACTAACCCAAGGAGCATGTGACTGCAGCACTGTGACTCCAGCTTATAAAGAGGCTGGGTCACATGATGCACCGGCCAATCACAGCCATGCCATTAGTAGGCATGGCTGTGATGGCTTCTAAGGGCAAACCAGTGAAACGCTTGTTGATTGGCTGCCCTGCAGCTTCTCAACACGTGGAGTAAAATAGCAGAACCCCGGACCGAACCCGAACGATTTTTGAAATGTCCGGGTCCGGGTCCGTGCCACGGACACCCTAAAGTTCGGTACGGACCCGAACGTTACAGTCCGGGTTCGCTCAACACTAGTAGAGAGGAAGCGCTGACTAGTTGAATGAGCCGAAGGGGGGGGGAACCGACTTAAGAACAAGGGAATAGAAGAAGGAAGGGATAGGAAAAGAGGGAAACAGAGAGTAGTGAAGATTACTTATCCGGAGAGGAAAATAGGCCAGCTACGTTGTCCTAATACTTTTAGAGAAGAGGAGGATATTCTGGGAATGTCAGGAAAAAAGTAGAAGGGAGGAGATTTTCCTGTGAGGGGACGAGATGAGGCTACGCAAGGATGGGGGAAGGCACCCGCAGTAAGGGAGCTATATTTAAGTATGCAAAAGTGTAGTGTAGAAGGAGATGTTGGATTGTAGCTTAATAAAGAAGAGGTGCTTGAGTGTAGGGTAGTACACTAACGTGAAGCGTTAAGGAGGATTCATGAAACGCCCCAGCTTCTATTGAAAATAAGGGATGTGAAGCTGTTGATAGGTGGGTTGGAGAATGACATGAGAATGATAATAGTTGACTAGGTTCAAGTAATTAAGGTGCCAAAGTATGGAGTGTTGGCTATAGTGGGACAGGAGCGTGAGACAAAAGCATAGACTGAAGAATCTTCTGGTATTTTGAATACTAAGTCTTTGTTTCGGTTGAGAAAGAGGACCTAGAGTGTATGGGGGTCTTAAAAGCAAAGCGTAGTTTTCCAAATATTCTTAGTCTGTTATTGTTCATTCTAACAATGTGGTGAGCACACCTTAAAGTGTAGCAAACAAGTATAACAATGTAACCTGGTGTACCGGTAATTACTAGTGGTAAGAGCTAGGTTGGAGAATAAGTCTGACGTAGCACCAAGGAGACAGCTAAGGGAGGTATCCCTGTTTGTATAGGGGCAGATGAGGGCCCAGGGGCTATTTATAGGTATATTCATACCCTGATTGTATCAGGGTTTAACTAAGCAAAAGTTATCCTGTATAGGCTCAATGATTGTTGAATTTGTCTGAGATTGTCAGCTCGCCCAAATCAAGGCATTTTCTAGTGGAGCTTTTACATGCTTATATCAGAATTGTGTATCCAGCCACTTGTCACGCCCAATGTGAATATAGCTTTGTCCAAAAAACAAACAGTATGATTAAACTGAGCATTAACATCTAAAGAAGAAACAAATGTCTGTTTCCTTATAAATTTGTACCTTATCAATTGTGTTAGAAGGCGTGTGTAGTATTAGGGTTAAAGGATCTCGACCAGTTGGCATACAATACCGTCTATTGAGGTGTGGGAGAATAAAAGGTGACTTGATTGTTTGAGAGCGCTGGAAAATCTGTATTGGCGCTTAGTGATGGAGAAGTCCGGACTTTTTTCAAGGCTAAAGTTTGCTATGAAAAGTTATGGAAAAGTTCTGGGTTGAAAGTGAAATCACTCTTAGGATGGGTTTTCCTATATTCTTGCTGTCGGCTATTAGGGTAGGCAGGAGCAACATATTGCTGGAGGAAGTCTCTGGGTGAGGTGACTTACTTTGAGGTTCTAGGACTGTGGTGTCATCTTTTGTTGAGTCTCTGTGAAATGAGTTGAACGACCAAGGAATGAAGTATGATGCGGCTGAAGTAGGCGATGGACATGCCTGCATGGAGGGGATGCGCCTGGGCTCCTAGGTGCATCCTCTCTGCGATTAGGAGTGTGCGGAGATGGTGAGGTATCTTTTCTGTGTCCAGGGCTCCAAGATTGAGAAAAAGCTGTACCACTCAGGAACATCCGTTTGAGGAATTTGTAGAGTTGCACAAAAGACTTGGAGGTTGTCTGGTGTATGTAGGTTGGCAGTGTGCCCCCTACAGGTGGCGGATAGACAGAACGGGAATTTCCATTTGTATGGTATTCCCCTTGTGCGAAGCTGGTCTAGCAGGGGGCGTAGTGCCCATCTTTGTTGTAGAGTGATGTTTGATAAGTCCTGTAAAAGTTTGATTTCTATTCCATTGATTAAAACTCAATTTGCTCTCTTGCTTTTCTTAGGATGGCCTCTTTTAGCGGAAAGTTGACCAAGCAGCAAATAATGTCCCTGGGGGGATCGTTCTCGTGGCCCCTGGGTCTCAATGCTCTATGTATTCTCTCCACCTCAATGGGGGAATCTGCTGGCCTTTCCAGTAATTCATTGAATATACCAGTGACAGTTTGCATTAAAACATGTTGCTCCACAGACTCTGGGACCCCTCTAAGCCTAATATTGTGGCGTCTCCCACGGTTATCAAGGTCCTCCAGATGTCTGTGTATGGCAATGATATGTGACAGATTCATGTCGGATGTCGTCTGTACCTTTTTAATGGCGTCTGCATGGCATGTGGTCGTTTGCTCCACTGTCCCCATCCGAGCTGCTATAGAGTGCATATCAGATGTGAGCTCTGAAGCAGCTGCTGATAAGGTGGCTTTGATGTCAGCAGACACGGCTTGAAGGTCGCTGAGAAATAATGTCCGTGCGGAGGTGGAGGGTTGCTCTCCGGGGTCCCGTTGTGTGGACTTGAGCGCACTGGCATAGGAGGTCTGCTCCATGTCGGTGGCCGCTTGCTGGTTGCCAGCAGCCAATGCGGAACATGGCGGGATGTTGCCCGTGGAGTGGGAGAGCGGTTCTTTGGGGCCCCGGGGAGCCTGGGGGTTGCTGTCGTGCTTCCCCATGGAGTAGGAACAGGAATGAGGCAAAAAGTGGCGAGGAAAAGCTCTGTGCTGCGGGAGAGGAGAATTCAGGCGGCCATCACCGAGCAGAGCCAAACCATGCCCCCGGGCTTAATTTGGACATTTTCACTTAGGGGTGTACTCACTTTTGTTGCCAGCAGTTTAGGCATTAATGGCTGTGTGTTGAGTTATTTTGATGGGACAGCAAATTGACACTGCTATACAAGCTGTACATTTACTAATTTACATTTTAGCAAAGTGTCATTTCTTCAGTGTTGTCACATGAAAAAGATATAATAAAATATTTACAAAAATGTGATGGGTGTACTCACTTTTGTGAGATACTGTATATACATGTTTTGCCAACTTTGATTGATCATGGTTTTCATTTATTTTCTCATTTTAGCTTAAAGAGTTAGTAAAGGAATTGTATATTTTCTTAACCCCTTCCTTACCGGGCACTTAAACCCCCCTCCTGCCCAGACCAATTTTTGGCTTTCAGCGCTGTCGCATTTTGAATGACAATTGCGCGGTCGTGCGACGTTGTACCCAAATAAAATTTGCGTCCTTTTTTTCCCACAAATAGAGCTTTCTTTTGGTGGTATTTGATCACCTCTGCGTCATTTCTGATCGCCGCTATAAACAAAAAATGAGCGACAATTTTGCAAAAAAGAACAATATTTTTTACTTTTTGCTAAAGTACAAATCCATTAAAAAAAATATTCATCAGTTTTGGCCGATATTTATTCTTCTACATATTTTTGGTAAAAAAAAAATCGCAATCGGCGTATATTGATTGGTTTGCGCAAAAGTTATCGCGTCTACAAACTGGGAATTGATTTATGGCGTTTTTATTATTTTTTTTTTTTTACTAGTAATGGCGGCGATCTGCGATTTTTAGCGGGACTGCGATATTGGGGCGGACATGTCGGACATTTTTGACACATTTTTGGGACCAATGACATTTATACAGCGATCAGAAATTTAAATGTCCACTGATTACTGTGTAAATGTCATTGGCAGTGAAGGGGTTAACCAGCAGGGGGCAGTGAAGGGGTTAACAAATGTTCCCTGGGTGTGTTCTAACTGTGGGGGGGCAGGGCTGGCCGGGACATAACAGATCTAACTGATCCCAGTGACAGGGATCAGTAGATCTGGCATGTCCCCTGTCACAGAACGGGGAACCGCCGTGTTTACAACGGCGGTTCCCCGTTCTGAGGCTCCTGAAGGAGATCGGCGGGTCCGGGCGGACATCGAGTCCGCCCGAGGCACGGGCACGCGCGCGCAGCGTGCGGCGCGCGCGTGCGCGCGCCGCTGCTGCCACTAGGGGGCGCGCGAGGAGCGCGCACAGGGGGCGACGTCCATGGACGTCGTCCGGGCATTCCAGATCCGCGCTGGAGCCGTACTATGGCAATAGCGCGGATCTGGAGTGGTTAAATAACATAACATGTCATACTTAACTGCTCTGTGCAATGATTTTGCACAGAGCATCACTGATCCTCCTCTTCTGGGGTCCGCCACCAGAGCTTTGGGTCCCTACCCCTTACTGAGTGCCCCCACAGCAAGCCGTCTGCTATTGTGGCACTCATAAGACACAGAGAGTGTGGCTTGGCCCTGCCCCCTGGCTGAGCCAATGGCTTCTGCTACTGCATCTCAGCCAATGAGGAGGGAAAGACCCGGGAGAGCCTTAGCTCTCGTGCACATTGCTGGATCAAGATCGGGCTTAGGTAAGTATTAGGGGGGCTGAGGAGGGAGCTGCACACTGCAGGTTTTTAAACTTCATGCATAGAATGCATGAAGGCAAAAACCTTCTGACTTTACAACCACTTTAACCTTAAGCAAGTCCACTGTTTATGTTCTAATATTAAGTTTAATGACCCAAAAGTGTCTGATCTGATTACTATTATTGTTATTATTTTGGATGTGTATAGCACCAACAGTTTGGGAAGAACTTTACAAAATAAAGTCCATATCCTAGAGATGATTATGGTAAGAGGTTATACGGAAGCTAGAAAGGAAGAGATTTTGGGAAGAGAGAAGTGGAAGGTTTGGGTAAAATTTTGAGACTGAGTGAGCAGACACCAGTGAAGGCATTGGCAGAGAGGGTTGGTGCATGCTGAACAGTTGGCAGCAGAATTAATGATAGACTGAAGGGGGATAACCTGTGTAGACATGTAAGAAGTTGCAATTAATGAGGCAAAAAATAACACTTGAATTAGAAGCTTTGTGGTGTTCTGCTTACTACAACCCACCACATGTCCTTTCTGGTTCCCTTGAGTACCGTAGCCTTTGTATATTGCCTGCTTAACGCCCTTATCTTGGTAGGCTTCTGCCCAGCAGTTGTCTATTCTTTTATTTCTAATGAGTCTAGTTATTCCCATAGGAATCCTCTCCGCATCTTGTTTACAGACTTCAGTATCTCTATATTGTGACATAAAACGTATCCACTGTTATTTCAGTTGTTCATTCTATGACAGGAACTCCTTTTGTCTAACATTCTGAGGCGACATTGTCTTCACCATAGATACCCTGTCTTTCTTTATTGTTTTATGGTTGTTAACTTTGCCACTTCTTTATTGACTGGCTGTATCTTAATATATATACCTTTTGTCTTAAATGTGACATGTTTTTTGTATTCTTAATTCTTTTCATCAATAAAATATTTGAATAAGAAAACACTACAGAACAGTTTTTAAGCATTGAGATGTCTGAGCCTCCATTGTCTACAGCAGTACTCTCAGAAGAATCTGATGAGCGAGAAGTGGGTAGTGGCTGTGGTGAGAGGTAAGGGCTGGTCACTAGGGGCAGTGTGGAAAAGCTGCAAAAATGTAGCCACTTTGGATGATGTGTAAGCGCACCTAGAAATAACTGAAGCCCAAGAGTGAAGGACAGCTTGTGGGATGAAACTTCTCAGACATATCAATAAATTAAATTTGTAGACATTTATGAATATAAAACAAAAAAAGATAAGATAGCCCAATGGGACCTGGGTGTCATGCTTATGTGGTAACACAAACACTCCCTTTGTTAGGGGTGTTGGGGAGAAAAAGGAGCAGTTAAACCAATCTCTAAGTCCTCAGGCTGTCTAATTATACTTAAAATATGGCCTCTAACTTTGAATTCTCATCCTGCACAGAAATGCATTTATTTGGAGGCTGGTATATCTGGCTGCTCCCCCAACGTCCCATTGCTTAAAGACGCCACCAATACAAAACTGAATAGATGACCTTCACTTCCTGGCCTTAACTTCACTGGCCTGTAACAAGCATGTAGCCAGTGAAATGTTGGGGAAGCCAATATACACACACTTGTCCTGGGCCAATTAATTATTAGAGGAGAAGTACAGCCAAAGCTTTTTTGTCTGTGCTTCTCATATGGATCACAGGAGTGCAGTTCATTCTGCACATCTGTGACCTGTTTTCAGCTGACAGGGGCTAAAGCCCGCTGTCAGCAGACATCACAGAGCAGGTCCAGGCTATGGTTGGGATACACTCAGAAGCCTGGACCAGCACCTGGTTCAGCCTCTCAGTGATCCACTAAGAGCCTGAGCCAACCCCTCCCACCCCCTCCACAGCCCAGCTCTCCAGTGAGCGCTGGAGGGTCAGAGCAGAGAGCCAGAGATTGACAGTCCTGGCTCTCTGCTTAGAGCAGAGGGGGAGAACTGAGGGTTCACTGTGTTTGTCCACTCAGTGTTCTCACTGCAGAGGTGGCGGGGTACAGATGCTGCATCCACTTAGGTGAGTATAATCTTATTTAAGTAGATTATTACGATTAAAGTTGACAGATCTGAAGCTTTTACCTTCAAAAAACAATTCTATATTGGTAGCTGTGTTATTTTTATCTTGACAGGTTAACTTTAATTCTTTATTTATTAGTATGTACAAATTTTGTTGTACACAAACAACATAAATTTAAGACATACAACTCAGGGCAAATAGGCTTATAGAAGGTTTACGCCTGCAGTGATACACATCATTTTGAAAGTTTAAAACTGTGGAAACAGCTCCAGGGGTCACTAGAGGGAAATAAATCAGACCATTGGACTTAGCAGCATGAACAAATGAAAGGTGCTGTGCAGATAGGCAGAAATAAGTTACAAGGTTTTATAAAGTTCAAAGACAGGACAAGATTTATAGGTGATAAAATTAAAATCAATATCAAGAATGATAAATTGTGTGTGGATGCTGTGAAAGAGGTTGATAAAACATTGGCTGCAGGTCAAAGAATGTAATACTTCACTCGTACAATGCCTTGTTGTTGCTGCTGATAAAAGAAAAATGTGCTCAGTTAAAGGTGTAATGGACTGTTGGTTTGTTGTTGTGAAATCTAAGCTGTCCCCTCTCTGGCCAATGATTCCTTAATGTCATACTGTTGGAAAGCACTGCCCCCAAAGTTAATAATATTTTTATTTTGTTAGCGCAATACTATATTTGTACCTAGTTACGCTAATGTCACAGGACTGTGCCACTTCAAAATATGCATATGTGTAAAGCATTTCTGTCACTTTTAAACAAAAGTTTAATCATTAATGAACTTAGCACTGTACAACATGCACTTGCACATCTTCTGCTTCCCGGTATAAAAATATGTTCTGATTTATTCAGTAAGGCCGGCCATACACAGTGCAAATTTCTTTCCTGCAGGAAAATACATTTGCACAATTCCCCCATCAACACAGACAGCGCTGACAGGAGAATCGGCAATTGTCTTCTCCTGGTGGGGATGGGGATGGCGGGATGGGCAAGGTTAAGCCACCCCCACCCGGAGAAGACAGAAAAGAAAATTGAATCAAATCTAAAGCGAATGCGGCAGGCTGGTTGTACCCAAGTTGATCGATCAATCAACTTGGTACATTCAGCCTGCCCATTACCTTTTCGAATCTCTACCTTTTCCTACTGAATTGACCAAGATTCAATCTGTGTATGGCTGGCCTTAGCCATGCACAGTTTTATTTAAATAAATACAAAGTCTTAGGTGAAGCAAGTAGCCATGAAATCCTTTCTTTTTCCCAGATACTGCCAAAAGCTGTGGAGAAGACTGTGCCACTTAGTTGACAATGCCTGTTTTCTGGCTTTGTTGATAGCATTGTTCAGTACGAAAAGCATTAGGTGTGTGAATTAGGTAAATGAAACCTCCAGAACTCAGTGATAGTTTGTTCAAGATGTTTAAAAATTAATCAGGGAAGTGGAATTGTAATACAAGGAAAGCTTTTCTAACTGTTGCTGTATTAGGCCTCATTTACACTGCTGCTGGTAAACGGATGTTTGGGAGCAGTTGGGCGCCTTTTTCAGCTGCCCCTGAACTCTCCTCTATGTTATCTTATCAGTACATGTACACAGGGTCATTTATAGTCATTTTTAGACAGTTGAATTTAGAAGCTGTATTTGGAACCCAAAAAAATGCTGTCAGACGGAAATTCAGAGGCATTTGAAATGCCAAATGCCTGTAACAGCTTGTAAACGCTGCTAAATGAGGTAACTCACGTTAAGCAGCATTTCATTTACAGGCGTTTTCAGTTAAAAAAAAAAAAAGATCCTAGACGTGAACACGGCATGTAAAATGCGGCTAAATGTGTGTTTTTAAGTGTCGGCTTCTAGCTGTCAAAAATATCATTCAGGAGAGGTTGAAAAAGCATCCCGTGTACATTAAGCCTTATGGATCAAAAAATGTCTTGCTATATAGGAGTCTCCCAGATTAGGTGCTGTGAAATGTTGCAAATTCCAGTCATCCAGAGGTTGACATAGTCATTATGTGAATTTAAGTTTTAAATTAAGAATTAAAATTAAGATTTTAAGAATTAAATTATTAAAGCTGAATTCCAAAATAAACAAATAGGCCCTGATGTACTATACCTCCCAAATCTACTCCAGCAGTGCCTTAAAATAACTCCCAATTAAAGGCAATTACAACTTCAGCTCTCACAAAAGGGAGTAAATTAACTCACATGCGGCATCTATTTGCCTGTGAAGATGCCTCTCAGATCACATGTTCTAAGTGCCTGATGTTGGCTAGAATCGAACCTGTGATTTCAGAATTCCTCCATTTAATGCTTGTATGCAAGTTCATTGCCATAAAAAAAAAAAAAAAAATTACCACCCCTCTCTCTAATTTTAACAGCCTTAGCCCTAGGGGAAATGTCTGAATAGAAAAAAGTTTATAATTTTTTTTTTTTTTCAGGAGCACTGGTTTTAATAATGGTTAGGCTGGGTTCATACTAGTCCGATTCTCGGACCAACATTAGGAGCACAAGTTGCATTACCTCACAAAAACAATGATTCCCTATGAGAGCCGTCTTAACTGGTCTGACTTGTGTTTTTTAAAGTCGGACCGACTTTGAAAAAGGTTCCTGTACTACTTTTGTCCGACTTTGATCCTACTTTAGCCCATTGAAAGGCATTGAAGTCGGATCAAAGTCGGATTAGTGTCTTCTTATGCTCTGGGGATCTTGAAGGGGAACTCCACGCCCAATTTTTTTTTATAAAAATGGCATGGGTCCCCCTCCAAGAGCATACCAGGCCCTTTGGTCTGGTATTGATTGTAAGGGGGAACCCCCACGCCAAAAAAAACGGCATGGCACCCCCTGAAATCCAGACCCTTATCTGAGCATGCAGCCCGGCAGGCCAGGAAAGGGAGTGGGGACGAGCAAGCACCCCCCCTCATGGACCATACCAGGCCACATGCCCTCAACATGGGGAGTATGGGTGCTTTGGGGCAGGGGGGACTCTATCTTCTGAGGGGTCTTCTTTCTTCGGCTCTTTTGCGGGGGTCTTCTATCTTCTGAGGGGTCTTCTTTCTTCTCCTTCTCTGCGGCGTCTTCTGCTCTTTTTCTGGTCTTCTCCGCTGTTCCCTTCCTTCTGTTCTTCTTCTTTTTCCCATGTTGACACGACACGATCTCCTTCACGAATGCCCTCTCCGCTGTGTGCTGTGCCTTATATTGGCATGGGGCGTGGCCAACCGATGACATCAGCCAGAGGCCCCGCCCCATATGATGTCACATCTTGGGGTGGAGCTGTGACATCATATGGGGTGGGGCCTCCGGCTGATGTCATTGGGTGGCCACGCCCTGTGCCAATATAAGGCATAGCACACAGCAGAGAGGGCATTCGTGAAGGAGATTGCGTCGTGTCAACATGGGAAGAAGAAGAAGAAGAACAGAGGAAGAACAGAGGGAAGGGGACAGCGGAGAAGACCGCCAAAAGAGCAGAAGACGCCTCAGAGAAGGAGAAGAAAGAAGACCCCTCTTCATAAAAAAATGAAAAAAAAAAAATTTTATTTACTTGTTTTTGGCTGATTTTTATTCTTCCTCCTTTCTTTGTTAAAAAAAAATCGCAATCGGCGTTTATTGTTTTGTTTGCACAAAAGTTGCTGCATTTAGGGATGATGCAAATTAATTTCTGGAGTTGTATTTTTTTAAAATGTTTTACTAGTAATGTCGGTAATCTGCGATTTTTAGTGGCACTGCAATATTGTGGCAGACATGTCGGACCATTTAGACATTTTTTTTTGACCATTGGCATTTATACAGCGATCCGTGGTCTAAAAATGCACTGCTTACTGTAGAAATGCCATTGGCAGTGAAGGGGTTAACCTGGAGAGGGTTAACTGTGTTCCCTATGGGGAGTTCTAACTGTATGGGGGCTGGGCTGCCAGGGGGAGGGGAGTGATCACGGCTTCCATATACAGGAAGCCTGTGATCCCCGCCCTTCCACCTCTGTCCGAACGGAGATCCGTGTTTACATACAGGGACCTCCGTTCTTTCTCTGCAAAGGGGCCATCGCAGGTAGCCAGTGGCGATCGAGTCTGCCCTACCCGCTCACTGCCTCCCCCGGAACACAGTGAGCGGGCGAGCTTGCCTCCAGCAGCATGCGCACGCTCACAATGCTAGTCATCGCAGCTGCTGTCAGGAGAGGGTGGTTTGCGATAACGAACCACTTTGCCGCCATCACGCTGCAGTGGGCGGGTGGTAAGTGCTTAAATATCGTGCTTGAAGGGTCCCCTTAGTATGGATCACTGTGATGTTTAGAACAGTGGCACTGCAAAATTACATTTGTAAAGGAAAAATTGTCATTCAAAATCGGTCGTGGCTGGAATGTATTGCTGGTTCCCTGCAATATAGATAAAGATCACTGAAAAAGCATTGCGTTGGGGTCCCCCCAGTCCATACCAGGCCCTTCGGGTCTGGTATGGATTTTAAGGGGAACCCCACACCAAATTTATAAAAAATGGTGTTGGGCTCCCCCCAAAATCCAAACCAGACCCTTATGCGAGCATGCAGCCCTTGCATGGCAGGGGGGTGGGGATGAGTGAGTGCACCCCCTTAAAACCTTATCAGGCCACATGCCCTCAACATGGGGAGGATGCTTTGGGGTCTGGTTTGAATTGTGGGGGGACCCCAATGCCATTTTCCCAAAATTTGGCATGGGGTTCCCCTTAAAATCCATACCAGACCTGAAGGGACCACTTTTGCGCAAACCAATCAATAAACGCCGATTGTGATTTTTTTTTATCGCAAATATGAGGAAGAATATAAATCGGCCAAAAACGGTGAAAAAAATGTTTTTTTATATTTTTTTTGGATTTGTATTCTAGCAAAAAGTAAGAAATTTGTGTTTTTTTGCAAAATTGTCGCTCTTCTTTTGTTTATAGCGGCGATCAGAAATGACGCAGAGGGGATCAAATACCACCAAAAGAAAGCTCTATTTGTGTACGCAAATTTTGTTTGGGTACAACGCCGCACGACCGCGCAATTTTCAGTTAAAGCGACGCAGCACCGAATCGCAAAAAGGGCTCCGGTCCTAAAGCTGGAAATCCTTCCGGGGCTGAAGTGGTTAAAAAAGGCGCAGATTAAACCAAGAACATTGGTGAGTATAAGAAAAACAATACATACCCCAATCAGACAGCATGGTAAAATCAAGCCACTTTTGATGGTCAAAATGCACAATCATTTCAGCACACAAACAGCTCTAGTAAAACATTTGTCATTAGCAAAATATCATTGCTTCTTCCACAACAAAAACCACAGCACCAAACCTGACCTCTCATCAGGCCAAACCAGTACCCCCTACTGAAGTTCCTTATATAAGCTAGCACTGGCACACACCCACTAGAAGTACACGCCCACCAGTATCTTTCAATCTGTCTTTTCTAATTTATTTCACCTGAGAGGCTGCCATACCAATACTATTTGCTGTGTTAACCCTTGGCTATGTTCTTCAGATCAGTATAAGTCCAGGAAAATATTCTAAAGCCTCGTTCACACGGGACGACGATCGTATACAACAGGTCGTACTAACAACCGTTGTATGCAATATTGATCATTCGTATGCGCGATTAGAACAGTCGAAAATACGAGGGTTGTACAAGGGAGTTGTATGAGCAGACTAGAATACTTGGTCATACCAAGAAGCGCTCATACGACCATTGTATCGTGTGTACAGAGCAGTTGGTACAACAAGTTGTATTGTGCAAAACACGCATGCTCAGAAGTCAGGAATGGCCAGATGCTAATTACATTAATTTACATTATCCAACATAAGATTTGCGACGATCGTACGTACGTTTGTTGTCCCGTGTGTACGAGGCTTTAGTCAGTGGTTATCAACCCTGTCCTCAAGTACCCTCAACAGGTCATGTTTTCAGGCTTTCTATTATATTTCACAGGTGATTTGATCAGTTTTACTGCCTTAGTAATTACCATAGCTGTTTCATATGAGGGAAATCCTGAAAGCATGATCTGTTGGGATGCCTTGAGGACTGGAGTTGAGAAACACTGATCGAAGCAACAGTTTTCTAACCAGATGAACCTGTGCAGTGTAAACCCTACAATTTGAAATGTCCAAGTCCCTGGCTGCAGCTTCCAATTTAAAGTCCCAAAATAACTTTCTTACATTACAGACTATTTGGACAAGAGATAAATAAAATTCCAGCTTGTCTTTGGATTGTGGTGAGAAACCCAAGATGGGGTTTATTATAAACTTCAACACAAGTATTAACATATCCAGGACGTGAACCACCAACCTTTTGGGTGCCAGGTGGTTTTGCTAGCCTTTTAGCTATTGAGCAGTGAGCAAATTTGGTGTCCATCGCTGTGGGGTGAACCAGCCCTAAGTCCATAGCCATGCTCAGTATCACAAGTAATATACAATAGATTGTCCTAAGTAGTGGGAAATGTGCCTTTACACACACATGAACTATAATGGCAGCCCAGGGTTCAGTATAGAGTTGGGCCACCATTTGCAGCTATAATAGCTTCAACTCTTCTGGGAAGGCTGTCCATAATGTTTAGGAATGTCTCTATGGGAATGTTTGACCATTCTTCCAGAAGTGCATTTGTAAGGTCAGGCACTGATGTTGGATGAGAAGGCCTGGCTCGCAGTCTCTGCTCTAATTCGGCCAAAAGGTGTTCTATTGGGTTGAGGTTAGGACTCTGTGCAGGCCAGTCAAGTTCCTCCATACCAACTTCCCTCATTCATGTCTTTATGGCCTTTGCTTTGTGCACTAGTGCACAGTCATGTTGGAACAGGAAGGGGCCATCCCCAAACTGTTCCCACAAAGTTGGTGAGCATGAAATTGCCCAAAATGTCTTGCTGATGCCTTAGGAGTTCCCTTCACTGGAACTAAGGAGCCAAGCCCAAGCCCTGAAAAACAACCCCAGACCATAATCCCCCCTCCACCAAATGATTTGGACCAGTGCACAAAGCAAGATTCATAAAGACGTGGATGAGTGAGCTTGGGGTGAAGGAACTTGACTGGCCTGCACAGAGTCCTGACCTCAACCAGATAGGACACCTTTTGGCTGAATTAGAGTAGAGATTGTGAGCCAGGCCTTCTCATCCAACATCAGTGCCTGACTTCACAAATGCACTTCTGAAAGAATGGACAAATACTCCCATAGACAAACATCCTAAACCTTATGGACAGCCTTCCCCAGAAGAGTTGAAGCTGTTATAGCTGCAAAGAGTGGGCCAACTCAATATTGAACCCTACGGACTTAGACTGGGATCCCATTAAAGTTCATGTGCATGTAAAGGTAGGCATCCCCATTGCCTAGCTAGTATAACTAGTATTTCTGGCAAGATTTGCAATGGTGGTGGAACCCTCCTACACATAAATATTACATTTAGACATAATTTAGGTAAGTCCCTGAGTCATGTTTAACAATATAGAGAGGACAAACAACATCTCTACATGAAGTGACATGCTTGAGAATCAATCCCAGGACATCTGCAATGGTAGACAGAACTGCTACTTTTTAAACCACAGGGCTTACACGCAACAAGTCCTCCTACACATAAATACACAGATACTGCATGTCTAGGAATATACAGGACTTACATTAGTCAGGAGTAAATTTTCTAAAATTTAATCTGTGATTTTTGGTGGTTCTTGCTGCGTGAGCATAGAATATATTAATTATTATAAAATAAATTATTATATAATAAAAAAATAATTATATTAAAGTTATCCTCAGATTTTTGGTAATGACATTTTTATCTCTGATGTTGGTACACATATCACATTTTTGGGGCTCAAATTAGGATCATTTGAAAAGAATAAAAAAAAAATGGGACTATTTTTAAATTTCCATAAGCAATGGTATTGTTTGTGGTTTGTAAAGACATCTGTGTGAGTTTGGGGAAATATTTTTGTGACATGGACAGCAGCAAAGTGAAATTGACCGATTAAAAAAATTTACAAAACATGAAGAGATTTCACATTGTAGCATTCTTATGTTTCAATGTTTTTTTATTAAGTTTTCACAACAAAGAGAACAAATGGTAGGTACAGACAGGTAACAAGGTCTATAACATTCTTGTCAGATATATCGTAGCATGATAGTCCTAGTACCTTTTAATCAGGTGAACAAATAAACAAGTCAAACAAAACGAGAACAGATACCAGGGTTCTCATTAGAGCTGAGGTGATCGTTTAGGGGGGTATGTGTAATCTTGATCTTGACAGTTCGGGAGTGCTGGGTAGTGAACCCGGCTAGGGAGGGAGTCCCTTTCTTTTCTAGCAGAATCAAGTAGACTTCAGTCTTGTTCAACCAGGGCGCCTGATTAACCAAATGTGATAGTGTAGAGCCCTTAACGAGGTGCCTACTGCATAGTTAAAGACTTAGTTTAGACTGTTATGGTGGCAATTATATAGGTAGACAGTTTATTCATCAATTTCAAGGGGAGAATCCGGGGATGGTGTTGAGGTCCCAGGGGACAAGGTCCTAGGGAGTGAACCAGCCTTACGGCCACCCCAAAAGGGAACAAGCTGTGTCCTCGGACCAACACTCCGGACCATCCCCGAATCCCGGAATTTCCCCCACAATGTTGGACAATTTGGAGCCTACCCAACCATGAGTAAAACTTCTAGCTAGTGGCATATGCTAACCTTGAAAATTTATACAAAACGTATTATCAAACTATTGGGATATCAGAGTATAGAAGAGAAATGGGGGGAAGAAGGCTGGGGTGAGGGAGAAAGAGGGTAGAGGAAAGGTGATAGAAAAGTTGTGCAGTTGTCACCACGAATCCAGCGTGGATATCCAAGGTGGAATCTGATGGGACCGGGGGTCAAGCAATCTGGTCTAAGTTACACCTTCCTGCGGGAGTGCCGCGTTAAGTGATAACGGGCAGGTGAACCCCGGAGTACCTTGCCCAGGGTTCCCAGATTTTTTCGAATTTATCGGGGGTGTTTAAGATTTTGTGGGAAATCTTTTCTTGTGTCATGATCCAAGAGATTTTCCGTTTGGTTTGAAATAGTGAGACCGTAGGGGTTTTCCAAGCCCGTGCAATTCTTATTTTAGCCCCTGTGAAGATGAAAAGTATGAGGAGTTGAGTGGCTTTAGTGCAGTTAGGGACCGGATGATTTAGCAAGGCAAAAGTCGGGTCCTGTGCTACCGCGATTCCCGTGACCTTGCGGATCAGGTAAAAGATTTTGTTCCAGTAAGAACGGATCCTAGGGCAGTCCCAAAAGACATGACATATGGTCCCCATATTTGCACATCCTCTAAAACAGAGAGGGGATGTTTGGGGGTAAAATTTTGCTAAGCGCATGGGGACCAGGTACCATCTGGTCATAATTTTAATGTTAGCTTCTCTTAGTATTGTGTTGTGGACCCCTTTGCTGGATCTTTCTAGGTTTGAGTGCCAGGTCTCCATGTCCCATTCTATGCCTAGATCTCTCTCCCAACTCAACATATAGGGGGCTTTCTCTGTAGGTCCTGAGAGTGAATCGTATATAAGCGAGATTCCAGATCTCATATCCTTGGCTGAGGAGCACCACTGTTCATAGGGCGTGACTGTAAAGAGGTTTGGTGGTCCTACCTTGTAAGAGTTTAGGAAATGAGAAATATGGTGAAAGCGAAATCGTTCTGTCTGGGGCATCTCAAGCTCCTTCAAGCAATGTTGAAGAGTAATTGGGTCGTTCGGGGTGATGAAGTGCCCAATACGGTATAGTCCCTTTTGGGTCAACCATTTGAAGGTGGCTATATTCAGACCAGGGGGGAATTGTGGATTGTGAAAGAGGTGTGCTAAAGGGAGCCAAGAAGATATTAATTTATTGGATTTGCGTATTGAGTCACACAGGGAGAATGAATGGGAAAGTGTAGGCGACAAAACTAGTGGTCTGGCTTTGGAAGGTTTCCATAGCAGGAAATCTATGGTGTTTTTGGGGATGGATTGTCTTTCAATATTTATCCAGTCCGGTTTCGGCCCAGGCATGTAGATTGTGGAGATTTGTGCAAGTTGGGCTGCCTGGTAATAGTGCCAGAGATTGGGGAGCCCCAGACCTCCTTTGGATTTGGGTCGAAAGAGGACATTTTTGGATAGACGACGACCGGATTTTCCCCATATGAAACGGATGATTTTGTTTTGTAGATTGGACAGGTGACTTTTAAGGATGGGGATGGGTAGGGAACGAAACAGGTATAAAATGCGTGGTAGAAGCGTCATCTTGACGGCATTGATTCGACCCGTCCATGACATCCTGTATTGGGTCCATTGGGAGAGATCCGACTTAAGTTTCCTAAATAGATAGGGGTAATTATGTTTATATAATAAATCGTACGAGGAGGACAATTGAATGCCTAAATAGGGGATGGAGCTGACCTTCCAGTTGAAAGGGTAAAATTCCTTTAAGTGGTCGACGACCTTCTGTGTAGTGGAGATGTTTAGAGCCATTGTTTTGGAAATGTTAACCTGAAGGCCAGAGACCCTTCCGAAGTCAGTGAGTAGGCTAAATATGTTGGGGGTGGATTCTAGGGGAGAAGTTACAAAAAGGAGAACGTCGTCTGCAAAAAACGCACATTTATGAGTCAGTGAGCCACAGCTCACTCCTCTTATATTCGGGTTGGATCGAATACCGATAGCGAGGGTTTCAATAACCAGGGCGAATAATAGAGGGGAAAGTGGACACCCCTGTCTGGTCCCTCTAGATATTGAGAAGGAGTCCGAATAATGTCCGCATAACTTAATCTTGGCCGTCGGGGAGGAGTATAGTGATTTCATAGTGTTTAAAAATTTGTCCCCCACTCCCCAATTTGTGAGGGCGGCAAAAAGGAAAGGCCAGGAGACTGTATTGAAGGTCTTTTGTAAATCTAGGGAGAGTAGAAAGCCTTCTTGGGGGCCTCTGCCGTCCCAGCCCGACTTCATGAGGGAGATTACATCAATCGCTCTCCTGACCTGGTCCGGTCCTTGTCTCCCCGGGATGAAACCCACTTGGTCTTTATGTATATAAGACCCTATAAATTTGGTCATTCTGTTCGACAGTATTTTGGTCATAATCTTTAAATCTATGTTAATCAGGGAGATAGGTCTGTAGTTGCTGACCTCACTTGGATCTTTCTCAGGTTTTGGAATGACCGAGATGAAGGCTAGGTTTGCGTTCGCTTCTATGGGTTTCCCAGTTTGAAGAGAGTTGTAGAGCCGGGCCATGTAAGGAGAGAGGGCGTCCTGGAAAATTTTAAAGTACTGAGGGGAGAATCCATCCGGCCCCGGGGCCGAACCATTTATCAAGTTTTTAATTACATCTTTGATCTCAGTTTCTGTGAACGGGGACTCTAGTGCGTCGCGGTGTGCATCCGATAGGGTAGGGAGAGAGAATTTATGGAGGAACTCTTCCACAATGTTGGCCGTGGGTAGGTCCTTTGGGGAGTAAAGTCGCTTATAGAATTCATTAAATGTTTCCATGATTTTTTGGGGGTTTTGAGATAAATTTCCAGAGAGTGTTTTGATTTTGGGCATAGAGAAGGAGCGGTTCTTAGGGGTCAATTTATGGGCAAGGGAGGACCCAAATTGGTTGTGAAATAAATAACTTCGCCCTAGAGCCCAGGCTATCTTCTTCTCCGAGTTTGAGGTGAGGGCCAAATTTAGAGCTAGTCTAGCTGACTCTAGTGTCGATAAGGATATTGCGGAGGGGTTTCTTTTATGTCGTTTGCTGGCTAGGTGGAATTCTTTTTCTAGGTTTGTGATATTAACTTGGCATTCCCGTTTTAAGCGGGAAGACAATTGGATTATCTTCCCCCTCAAGACGGCTTTGTGGGCTCCCCATAAAGTGTCCGGGGCGACCCCCTCTCTATCATTTAGGGCAAAATATTCAAGAATTTCTTTTTCTAGTAGTGCGCAGTGGACGGGGTTGGAGAGAATAGATTAGTTTAGCCTCCAGGGCTGGGGGCCATGGTTGGTGATGGAGCCCTCAAGTAGCATTAAGACTAAGGAGTGGTCAGACCAAGGGACCTCGCAGATAGTTGTCTTTTTAACTTGGTGGATGAAAGAAGAGGGGACGAATAGGTGATCTATTCTGGCGTGCGTCCCGTGTGGTGCGGAAAAGTGGGTATAGTCTTTATCGTTCAGGTTTAATTCTCGCCAATCGTCAATAAATCCCAGAGAATACAGTAGCCTCGCGATATGCAGGCTTTGTTTTGGGGGCTTCCGTAACCGGGGGGGGCCTTTGGTGGATTTGTCTTTAATGTGGTCGAACGCTATGTTGGAGTCACCTCCCATTATAATTCTCCCTTCTAGGTGAGGGCCTAAGTGGTTCAGCATGGCTTCAAAGAAGGGTGCTTGTCTATGGTTGGGTGCATAATAGGAGACAAATGTGTGCGTTGCTCCGTTAATGAGTCCTTTTACAAGGATATATCTACCCTCCCTGTCCTTAATTGTCATATTGTGGGAGAGTTTGATCTTTTTGGAGAAGAGAATTGCCACTCCTTTTTTCTTTTCTTCTGCGTTGGCTAGGTAAAACGTGGGGTATTTATGATGGATATAGGCCGGGTTATAGGAAGATGGGAAGTGGGTTTCTTGCAACAGGAGTATATCGTGACCTTTACGGTTATAGAAATCAAAGGCTTTTTGTCTTTTACTTGGGGAATTTAGCCCTTGAACATTGTGTGAAATGATATTGTAGGTTGCTTTGTGGTGGGTATCATCAGCCATGAGGATAGAGTGTAGAATCTGCTTCTGTATTTGTGTAACTTACCCCTGTGGTGGGGAGAGAGATCCGGGCGACTATCGAGACGTCTGAGGTGATTGATGGATTGAGATGTTCCGAGTTTAGAAGAAGAAGAAGAGATTAGAAAAATAGACAAAACAGGAGGGGGAGAGAGGGGTAAGAGAACCCTGTATAGGCAAAAGGAGGGGGGCGCCGGGTCGGAAAGGACCCAAGGGCCCTTATGGGGGGGCAGGAGCAATCCCGCCCGTACCTGGGACTCCAATCTGGTTAGAGTCCTGACAGAAGGCAGCTCAGGGACGAGCGCCTGTACTGAGCATCCAGGTGCAATGGTTGCTCCTAGATCCTACAGTAGGAGTGCCATAGTGTCTCCCCTTGGCCAGGGGGTTCCCCATAATCAAAATATGAAGGTGAAGGGGATCCTCTGGTCGAGGCAAGTGGTAATAATGACAGATCTTTTAGACAATGTTCTAACAACCCTCTGTAAGTTACATCTTAAACTATAAAAAGTATGCAACTGTTAAAGTATAGAGTCTGAATCCTGTGGGCGCTAGCTCAGGGCATGTCCCAGGAGCAATATGGCCATGGGGTAGTTTTATTCCCTCGTCCTCTATGAATAGAAGTAAGTTCCAAGTCCCCTGGGGAATGTTCTAAAAAGGGCAGGGAGGAGTTTAGTAGGCCATAGTCTGTAAGATCTTCGAACCCAATAACGTGTGTAGATTGAGGCCATCATTAGGGACGTAATTTGTCCTCTACAGGGGGTTCGAGAGTTCCTCAGCCCAGAGGGGGCTATTCAAGCCCCAGGGGTAACTGGCTTCCTCATACTTGGAGGGAGGTTAAATTAACTATTAGGGATCCAGTGCTTCAGGTAAGTTTATCTAGGGTGGTCAGGTAAAGACAATACTGTGGAATTCCTTTGAGTAAATTGGTAACAGACTCAAGGGGGGACAGAGTCTCGGATCCTTTTAGGCTTTTGTTTTTGCCAGATGGGGATCAAGGGGCTCCCTGGGGGCGGTCATTTGGAGGAGCTGTGTCGTTGATCCGAGGTGTGTGGTGGAAGTTCCTGGGAGATTAAACCCAATTGGAGCAAGAGTTTCTCTCCTTCTGTCAGGTTGGAAAAGTGGAAGGTTTTATTTTTGTATTGGAAGGATAGGTGGAGTAGGAAGCCCCACCAGTATTTTATGTTCTTTTGGGTGAGGACTGTCAGAAGCGGTTTGAGCCCTCGTCTTCTCTGGATTGTGGTAGGTGATATGTCCGCGAATATTTGAACTGGGTGACCTTTGATGTCAATGGCGTCAGCTTTACGAGATCTTCTCATGATCTCTTCCTTCACCCCATAGTGATGTGTTTTTACGATGATGTCCCTTGGGAGACCGTCTTGACGAGGTGGTTGCAGGGCCCTATGAGCTCTATCAAGTTCAAGCTGTTGAGCTGAGATGTCTGGTATGAGATTCTTAATGAGAGTGGTGACTGCTTCATGTACGTCCGTGATCGATTCTGGAAGTCCTCGGATGCGAAAGTTCACCCTCCGACTCCTGTTCTCGAGGTCGTCTATTTTTGTAAGATCAGCGTCTAATTGATCTTGTAAGGTCTGGATACACTTTGTGTTCTGGTTAGCACGGGCTATCGTGTTGTCCACAGCCTGTTCGATGTTGTCCATTCGTGCCCCTAGGCTCTGTAGGTCTGCCTTGATAGAGGAGGTTATCTGTGCTGCTGTTTGTGCTAATCCTGAGGCTAGCATTTCCGAGAATTTAAGGAGGAGCAAATTTAGCTCTGGGGGACCTTGATCCAGTGTAGGCATAACTTGAGGGAGGTTAGGAGGTCCATTTGGAGTGCAAAGGGGTGTGAGGCTTCCTGGGGGAGAGTTTGGCAGGGGGGAGTTTAGCATTTCCTCCATGGTTCCTCCCAAGAGAGACTCAGAGGGGGCTGGAGAAGGTAGGGGATTAAATGTTGAGAACCGGGGGGGACCGGTGCAAAGGTTCGGAGATTGTTGGAGTGCAGGTGGGTCAGCAATGGATTCATCTGTTGCTGTCTCAGTACCTTGATCTAGGGAGGACGCCATTGTAATGGGTTCTGGTGATGTATCTTCAAAGAGGGGCTGGCGATGAACCTCTTTTTTAGTAGTATGAGTTCCAGGCATGGGTTGGGGGATGGGTTGGGGCATTAGCAGGTGTAGTATTCTTTTTATGTCAGTTATAGTGGTGGGCTTGTCAATACAGTTGTAAGGCCTCCCAATTCGCAGAACAAGGGGTTAAAGTCCTTCAGAGTCTGGGGCTTTCCATGTGGTGAATAGTCCTCTAATGGGGTTCGCCTAGTGAATGTGAGGAGCGGATTCACAATTGTGATTTAACTTGTGGGGTATGCCGCTATATATAGGCCCAATCCGCGGTGTCCAGTATATGGCTTATGTTAGGTGAAGGACACTATGCGATGAGGGTTTTATGTGGGCCTGCTCCTGGTGGGGTTGGAGGTCTCCGGGAGGGTATTTTTCATAAGGTTTGCCTCACCTGGCGGATTCAGAGAGGATCCTTAGCGTAGGAAGTAGCGAGTAGGCCGCAGCCGCGGCCTCGAGTAGGCTTACTGAGCTGTGGACCCCCCCGCAGTATTCGCGGTCCGTTCCCGTCGCTTCCCTGATGGCACCTGCCTTTCTCTGGGGTTGTAGGAGGGTTGTGGTGTGGAGAATCCACCCGATGCTCCACTGGAAGGGGTTTAGAGGCCGAGGGGAGACGGAGCTCCAGGATCAAGCTTCCATCCCGGCCGCCCCGCACATGCGCACTTGATTGTAGCATTCTTAAAAACAAAATTGATTATCAAATGTGCAACATTGTTGCCAGGACAATTTATTTGACAGAAAGATGCATTTCTTTTCAACATGAAATGGATTTATTAGATAAATTAACAATTGTACCATTAGAATGAATGGCAGAAACTTGCACTTGGTAAAATAACTCTCATCTTCACTCCCAAAAAATGTGTGTAAAATAAGTCACATTTTGGTATTTACTAACAACTCAAAGAATTACTCCATGAGAGTTATTTTGAGACTTGTTTTGTGTCTGAGCATGCTCAGTTGTGCTCAGCTGTGCTCTGTACCTAGGAGTAAAGAGACGGGGTATTTATCTCTTCTCAGACTTTTTAAGATATTTCAGTGTAGAAATCACTTTTTCACGCAGTTTAAAAGCAGATTATCTTTAAATAATATACTGCATATTTTAGCACAATTTAGGTGATCATACCATGCTCCAAACATTATTTCCATGTGCAATTCCCTTGCTTTTACAACGACTAGTTTTTTAGTCAGTCACTGCTGTTTGGGTGCTTTAATGAATTTGATTCTGCAACTATTTTCTCCCTCAGGGCTTTAGTGAATACCTTTTCTGACTAGATTTAGTTGTTTTCTAGGGATTTTAGTTCTTTGTGACCATTTGTTCCCCCATGGTGCTATAGCAAATAAACCCCATACTGTCTAATGAACAGACAGATGTGTATTTTTACTTGAGTCTCTTTGTGCTTTGTGTATTTCTTTCAGATCTGTGCAGTAATCCAGTGTGAATCTTTGTATCTTTGCAGGATCCTTGTATTAAGACCAGTCACTACTGTTCTCTAGGGATGACTTACAGGTTGGGGCCGACTGCAATTTTGACGCTAACTCTACCTGTTTGAGGTTTGCAGAATGGGTGAATTGAATGGCTAGATTTGGCCAGTTCCAGCATTGCTGGAAGATGTGATTGACAATGAATTAACACAGTGGGACATGTTTTTTCCTTGATAAGGATCTGGTACTAGTCCCCCCCCCACCCTTTACTCTGAGCATCCATCAGTAACATTGTCCACTAGTGTCAAAAGAAACAAATGCTTCTGCGCTCAAGAGATTGCCATAAAGTGAAGGGAGCCAGTTCTTCACAAATACCGCCACTGCATCAGCTGTCCTGCCACTCTCAACAGGTTGGAAAAACCCAGAAAACACTAAAAGGAAACAAGGACAGAGGGCGCACCAGCCTTGCACATTACCTGTGCAACACTAAAATGTATTAAAAGTAAAATAATATACTTACAAACGAGTGTAAAAACACGCAATTGGCTGGTGTGCGTTCCAATGGGGGGAAATCATGTCAGCAGTGTACACACAGGCTTCCAGCTCCCCTAGTCCCTCCATCCTGCAAGCACCTGGGCTCCCTTTTGTAACATCGCTGTGACACACACACCCCACAGCTACACACATCTGAATATTACAGATTGAGAGTGAGTATTCTCTTACAGATGCATACTGCTTGGTGTTTATAGAGGGTTTGAGCAGAGCAATAGAACATTGTTTGAAGCTTTTTGAATTGTCAATGGGTTTTGTGTAGTTTACACTGCAATCTCTCTTTATGTCATAAACAGTATATGTATCAGCATTTAGATTCATATGTTGGTATAATTATGAGTATACATCTGTAATGTATACATCGATGCCTTGTGATATATACTCTGAATTGGGAATAAAAGATCAGTTGCTATTAATCAATTGTATTGCTTCATCCACATGAGGAAGGGCCTTGGACCACATGGTTCACCCCATTCGATCCCAGTCATCATATATCTAAACCATCTACCTGCAGTCTAAACTTACCTCTGAGGAAGAGGGGACACCCTCGAAACGCACCAGCTTTGGCTGGATTTCTGTCCCACCCATGTCTATTGGCCAGCCGATCGTGTTGGATGATGGACATTTTTTAACTGCTTCTTTTTACACTCGTTTGTGAGTATATTATTTTACTTTTAATAAATTTTAGTGTTGCAAAGTTAATGTGCAAGGCTGGTGCACCCTCTGTCCTTGTTTCATTCTAACATTGCCCACTAGTCCTGCCTCCTGCCCTGTATTAAGGCGGAGCATCGTGGTGACCTCATTATGTCGGTTCGCATAGGCGGCAGTGGCTTAATTTTTTGATGTTATGACTATATTCCTTGTTTGTGAGTATTGTAGCCTGTTTTTTAACAAATTAAGTTTAAACCTGCTACACTATGTGGATTCTCCCTCTTGAGACCATTCTGCATTTGTATATTCACCTGTAAGTAATTCAAGAACATTATATCCATCTGTGAGCATTTCTGGATAACACAGGGAAGAGATCCATCCATCTGTGAGCAGTCTAAGCCATATACTAATTGCTTCTGATGTTTAAGAGAGTCGCTCCTAGTGTGTGTGGTCGTTCATCAGTGGCACGAGTGGAGAACGATCTATCCATTTATCCATGGGCAGGATAAATCTATGTTAGACCTCTTATGTTTTGGGGTCTAGAGATCTGGTAAGCCGATTGGTGTGGTGGTGGCTGGGAGCACTGGATTAGGGGGAGGTGGTGCAAAAGATACACTTCACAAAAAACACACTTTTTATTTTATAGGGTTTTTTTAATTTTACATCAGAATTTATTGCATTCATGCACTTAATTGTTTATTGAATTTATAACAGTGCAACACACTGGTGTTGATTTACTAAAACTGGTGAGTGCAAAATCTGGTGCAGCTCTGCATAGAAACCAATCAGTTTCCAGGTTTTTTTTGTCAAAGCTTAATTGAACAGCCTGAAGTTAGAAGCTGATTGGCTAGAATGCACAGCTGCATCAGATTTTGCACTCTCCAGTTTTAGTAAATCAACCACATTGTTTGTTTAAGCCTATGAGTAGACTGCCTTACTCCATGCAATACACTTCCAATCATGAAAAATAGATGCTATTGTGTGGCGGTTTGGAAGTGTGGGGATGGCACTTAAGGCCCTCTATAATTTTTAAGCTGACCACCACTGCTTTAGTTTTTTACTCAATTTACAATATGTATAAATAAAGTAGAAAACACAGAGTGTAGCGCTCAACCTGGTAAGGTGAGAGGAGTGAAATGCACTTTACCCAAAATGTGATATGTATATACTTATTAGAAACACGAGTGGGTGCATATTACATAAGGTGTAAATTACATCATAAAAACAAATTAAATAAATAATACATCAAAGTTCATAATAGTCCCAATTGTGCAAAAGAAGCAGTATGTGCAACCAAAAGTGCAGAAAGTGCAAATCTTGTTCTATTCAAAAGTGGCAACAGGATAAACGATCATCAGATTTGAAATTCTGTGACATCCACCACCATATTACTGCGCTTTCCAGACGGTAGGTGTAATGGCACCTGAATATATGAGGAAAATCCAGGGATCTGGGACACCACCTCCTGGGAGCAATCCAAATGGGGATACAGCAGAGTAAACTCCAATGACAGGATTTGTTCAGCAATGGAGAGGGGTCTTCACCAGTGGGGAGGTCTCAAAATGGTTTGGGAAACATGTAACAGAGAGTCTCACATAGAGTAAAACCATTAAAAGTAACAATTTATTAAATGTAGTGCACTTACATAGGTACAGCAAAAATTAGCTCAAATCATGTAACAGCCGACAAAATGTGAAGCACAATGGTTTGGGGTCAGCGGCTACCGACGCGTTTCATCCTAATAGACGTTGTCTGTGGGTACCTTTCCTCCATACTTAAGGAACTAGTGCATTATCGTAGTAATATTTCATCCTACTTACCTATGGTCTGTTCCTTTAAGAAGGATGACCCCCCTTCAACCCCTCCCCAGGTTTTTGGGGTATGTTTGTCAAAAAAACACACTACAAGTGACATTATTACTATGTACATCCTTGCTGCAGTACTTAGCCCGGGACACTGTGACACGTGACATGAGCTCCAACAAGTATTGATTTCTTTCTTATAGTAAATCTTCCTGTATGGTTTTGTATATGTTTAAATTTAAGACATATATATATACATATATATATATATATATATATATATATGTATATATGTGTATATATATATATATATATATATATATATATATATATATATTATATGCAATTTATTGCTTAATCTTTATTCTGTGTTTTTGGGTGTATTTGCCCATATTTCAAATGGTCACATACTGCTAGATACACAGACATTGGAAACATGTATATTAAGTTGATTCTTTGCTTGGTCCATTCAGAGCCATTTTAAGTCATTTTTAGTGTATATATATTGCCATGTTAGTTTTAACGAAAGTGAGGCCTGGTTGTCTCCTTTGAATGCAGGATGTACCTACTTACACCTCACTTCCTTTTGTTTTTCTCTTGAGAATGAGGCTTGGCTTGCCCCACGTGGAAGTGGCTGCATTATCATTGTGTTCTAATTTCCTATGCATCTAATATATACGCACAGCAGTTTTGGGGGGTCGGTAACCCCGAGATGATGTCTATTAGGATGAAATGCGTCGGGTGTCACTGACCCCAAACCGTTGTGCTTCTCATTTTGCCAGCTGTTACATGATTTGAGCTTGTTTTTGCTGTACCTATGTAAGTGCACTACTTTTAATAAATTGTTACTTTTAATGGTTTTACACTATGTGAGGCTCTCTGTTACATGTTTCCCAAACCATTTTGAGACCTCCCCCCTGGTGAAGACCCCTCTCCACCGCTGAACAAATCCTGTACCCATCGCGGCAAATCTGTCATTGGAGTTTACTCTGCTGTATCCCCATTTGGATTGCTATTAGGAGGTAGTATCCCGGATCCCTGGATTTTCCTCATATATTCAGGCGCCATTACACCTACTGTCTGGTAAGTGCAGTAATATGTTGGTGGATGTCACAGAATTTCACATCTGATGATCATTTATCTTTTTGCCACTTTTGAACAGAACAAGATTTGCACTTTCTGCACTTTTGGTTGCACATACTGCTTCTTTTGCACAATTGGGACTATTATGAACTTTGACGCATTATGTATTTAATTTGTTTTTATGCTGTAATTTACACCTTATGGAATATGCACCCACTCATGTTTCTAATAAGTATATTCTTACCACATTTTGAGTGAAGTGCATTTCACTCCTCTCACTTTACCAGGTTGAGCGCTACACTCTGCGTTTTCTATTTCTATCACAAATTGTGTGTTATTGTGGCAGCTACCTTAATGTTTCCTTATACCTACACCTAGCGGGGTATATACCCTCTCTTTATAAATAAAGTAGTAAGAATGGACCCTTATTACCCTGAATGCTACCATACCCAAGTAGGTACAATGTGATATATTGATTTTAAATCAGACTTTTAGTTACAAGACTTATACAACATATTCAAATTATCAAAATATACTTTATTGGTACAGATACATGGAAACCTCAGGCATCATATCAGATGCAAATTTAAATAAGCTTATTCCTTAAAAATGAACATTCAAGGGGCGTGGTTTGGACGTGCTGGAAGATGGTGGCGTGAAGTAGGAGCTCTCACCTCTGTAGGTCTCTTTCGCTCTCTCAAGGAGGCTACCCTCGCTCTAATCTACCTCAAAAGCATGGGCACAGCTTCCCGCAACTCATCGGCCTCCAGATCCCGCTCTCCCCACAAGCAAAACAGAGGATTGAGCCAGACCATCCCAGAATTGTTCCGGAATCAGAAAGGCAATATGGCGGCGTCCCGCCAAGGACAGACACAGGCCGCAACCGCAACCCCGCCCTTGACTGGACCGCAACCCACACCCGTTTCCGTGGGTCCAGGAGAGAACGATGACCCTCCCTCACAACACCACCTAAGCATCCATGACCTCCGTGTGATAGCTGCAGACATTAAGGACACCCTATCAGCTGTCATGTCGGAGCTGCGCCTGGGTATACACGCACTGGCAAGGTACAAGCGGTTGAGAAAACGGCGGAAAATCATGACACAGTTTTGTGAAAGGTGACCCATAAGATAGACACCCAGACCCTCCAACTCAGAGACCTTCGGTGCCTTATCAAAGATTTGGACAACAGAGGGAGGCACCATAATCTGAGGGTCCGAGGCCTGCCAGAATCTGTGGAGGCAGAACAACTCCAGGGCACAGTCACAGACCTTTTCAATGACCTGCTGGACAAACCAGCACAGTCAGCAATAGAAATGGAACGGATCCATCGGGCTCTTAGACCTAAGGGGACAGAGTCTGATCCTCCTAGAGACGTGATCTGCTGCATTGTAAATTATAAACTGAAAGAAGAAATCCTCAGAAATGCATGGAACAGGATACAGCTCTCCTATGGGGGATCAAACATCCAGATTTTACAAGACCTCTCCAGCATCACCCTGCAGCAACGTAATGATCTGAATCCGCTACTTGATACTCTCCGTACTAGAAATATACACTACCGCTGGAAATTTCCTTTTTGCCTCTCTGCCTCATCACAAGGCCGCACGGCACACCTGCGAGTACCGGAAGACATCCACCCTTTCTGCGACATTCTTGGCATTCCAGTAGTAGATGTCCCAAACTGGTATGCTGAGTTCCACCGCCCTCCTGCTAAACAGGGACAACGCAGGGAAGAACCTATGGATGCCCAGTAAACCCGCTATCGCAGGCACCACTCTTTGTTGGGAAACAGATCTCACACCTAAAACCATACAAATTAGGATAAGGCCCAGTGGGATTTTACGCAGCACTATATAACCCAGAATCATAAACAAGTATATGGTAAAGTACAAAAATGTATTAAGATAAAACATCACAAGAAGGAGTGACATAAAAGCAAAAAAATATAGTGAGAACCACTATGGACATAATATAACAATGCTAGGACAGAGGCCCAGCCAGGTCTAGAGTACGACCTGATTATTGCTGGTGCACTGTAATTCCGACATATTTCGAAGTTTACTTTATTGGTTTAACTTCTTCTTCAGGGAAAAACCCCCAGCACTGTTAGTACATGGGTTCTGCAAAGTAACAACAAGCATGAATATAGTATGGATATTACATATGATTATAACAGTAATGCAATCAAAAAAGAGTAAACATACATACATGTGACCGTCAAACATGGACATGCGTTATCTCCAAGGGGGCAGGACCCAGTCAGATGCACAAATGGCTCATGCAGACTAGAAAAAGATGAGGTAGCTTTATTGCGGATAAGTGAGTGCCACAGGAGGTGCCTACCAAATGGGTATGCTGTCAGAGGCTGCAAGAGATGGCAACCCGCAATAGGGCCCGGCCAGGGTCAGTCTCCCCCTCGAGAACCAAAAAACACAGACTGGATGTCCCAACACCCTGTGGCTCTGGAGTGAAAAATACCATCAAACAATAACTGAGACACAGATGGTGACAGTTAAAGAAAATCAACACGGAGGCAGGCTATGCATGTACTTACTATAATAGAAGATGTCCCCAGACCATTGAGTAAAGAAAAGCCAACCAATTTGGCCAACAATGGGCCTGTGGAGGAAGCAGAGGCAGTCAAAAAAGGGGAGTATGAAACAGCCTGGAGGTAGAGCTCATATCCCAACCTCCTACAGGCAAAATGGGCTGGGGCAAAGTAGAAGCAAAAATATCAATCATCAAGCTTACCTATAGAAGGAAAAAATGAAGCTAAAGTGTGGAGAACCACTCCATCCAGGAGGAAGAAAAGCCTCTAATGTGACCGCAGTATGCCAAGACTGCATTTAAATGCAGGCTGGCAAATTGCGAGTTGCGGGGTGTGTCTGTCAAACGGGTTGGTAGCGGAGGAGGAAAGAGCAGGGGAAGGAGAGGTAGGCGGGGACCAAGTTCTGTGTATCCTCCAATGGTCCCGTCCATCCCTACAAGGAGCCAAGAGGGGGAGACTCCCCATCCAAATCGGTTCCCCGCCCCGCCTGCGTCCGGCACCACCGCGCAACATGAGATCACGTGACCCGCACAGTGGCGTCCGATGTCAGCACGGCGCCGGTGCACACTCAAACGCCGCAACAATGGCCGATGGAAGGGGCGGGAGCGAAACTCCCCGATGCGGCAGACACAGGCCCCACTAGCTGTAAGGACAGCTGAGGGGCCCACGTGCGCCGTGGGGGGAGGAGCCCAGGCCAGCAAGATGGACCCAACACACCTCACCGCAGCCGACAATCCCCAGCTAGGCATGTAACCTCCCCCTCACATAATAAGGGGCAAACAGGCACAAACAAGTACAAAGGGCTATTGAGGCCATAGATATAGGTCACTGTAACATAATACATACCAAAATGAAAATTGGCAGATAGGAAGGACAATTGTTTCCTAATAGAGCATTAGCGAGAAATGGAGAGTGTCTAAAAAATTAATAAATCTGGAGAGCCAAGCAAACATCTGGGAGGGCAGCCCAAGAAACAACGCATGACCATTTACAATAAACATAAATGCAAGGCAAAAAGGAGGGGAAGAAAGGAACTGAACTGGATGTAAAGGACAGAGGAGGAAGGAACCAGAAGGAGACTAAGGACCGGTAGGCCTAATCTAAAAGACCACGGTCAAAGTGTCCTGACGCAAAACCTGGAAGGAAGGGTTTAAAGTTCAAGGCTCCATTGAACCCTGGAGGGGCTGTGGCATTCAGATTTGAAATCCACCTAAGTTCACATTGAAGCAATAATTTGTCCATATCACCACCCCGTGTGTTCGTGTGTATACGGTCCAGGGCAACAAATGTGACCCTGGGCATAAGGCCCTGATGTACTAGGCTGACATGACACCCTAGGGGAGTGTAGGCATTAGATTTCTTCATATTGAGGATGTGGCGGCTCACCCGTTGGCAAAACTGCTGTATGGTCTTGCTGACGTAGAAACAGCCACATCCACAATGCAATAGATAGATCACAGCTGTGGTCTGGCAATTAACAAAGTGTTTTGGTTTTAATATCTGATGGTTAGGTAATGTGATCAGTTTTCTCGTGTCCATATAGCAACACATTGAGCACGTCCCACACCTGAAAGTGCCCCTGTAGGAACAGGGGTCACCCCCGGTGTGGGCCGCATGCTCGCTGTGCAGCAACATATCTCCAATTGAGGTTACCCTTCTGTATGTGATGAGGGGATTGGGAGGTACAAACGGACCCACTAACGGATCCAAGGTAAGTAGGTGCCAATGTCCTTGGAGAATATGTCTAATGTGGTTGTGATGACAATTATAACGAGTAATGATCCTGCTCACTGGAGAGATTGTAACTTCATCATTCTTAGATCTATATAACAGATCGTGTCGAGACTGTTGAGTCACTTTGTTAAAGGCTTTAGACGGGGATTTTTTACTGTATCCTCTGAGGAGGAGGTGGGACCGTAAGGCCTGTGCCTCCCTCAGAAAGGTATCATTATTGGTACAGTTTCGTTTGATTCTCAAATATTGACTGTACGGAATTGAGTTGATGAGTGGCCTGGGGTGTTGCCTTGCTAACTCACTTATAAAAAATGACATTATATAGACAAGCATATAGCACTAAAGCTACCTAAGGATCACACCTTGTATGCCAGGTTATACCAATATCGCATGTTACTACAACTACCTTAATGAAACAATCAATATACCCTTGGGGGAGCAGGTTACAACTTATTCCAATAACTGTTTTTGTCCAGTAGGGGGCGGGGAGCAGAGAAGGACTACCCGACCACACTATATCCCGTAGGAGGAGAGACCCACCTTGAACATTACCACTAACCTACCACTAAAGAATACATACTGCTAATTTTTTACGGCTCTGCTCCAGGGACCTGGAGAAACGTAACTACCAACATGTCCATAGCCACCTAACCAAACCCAAGTACCCCCTTTAGTTCAACAAAAGGTCGTCCTCTTCCCACCCCTTCCCCCTGAGTGTGCCACCTTTATGCAGGGTCTATTGACCCAACAACAAACAACACTTTACCCCTGCTCGGGGCACAAACCCTCCAAACATGTTCTCCCTACTCCTACGGAGTGAATCAAAGGAGGGCACATTATCAAACAGTGGCAACCACTTTAATACCAGGCTGAAACCCCCTAGCAAAACAACCAGAGAGGGGATAACATACTGAAATACTGAACAGCTGCAAAGTTACAATATTAAAATGTTATACTGTTAAGCTTGTATAATGCTTTCTATTACAATACTGTGTTTTATATGCTTGCCTCAACACCAAGAGGTGGCACAGCCTACAACAAGCTCTGCCGTTTCTTGCATAGTTAATCAAGAAGTTAAAAGTTTACGGGCTAAAGGGAAGAAAATATTACATACAGACATAGGTGTCTCATTCTCAACTTCTTGGATAACCCCCCAAAGACGTTGCACAATAGTGCTGTCACCTAACTGCTCCTCAGGCCCACGTCACACGGAGTGCCCCGGCTCTCTGTACCTCCCTCTACACCTATACATACTAAACTCCTACAGCGGTGGTTTGACCTCGGTATTGATCTTAATTACATCTACACAGCTAATGTCATACCAACCCCCACACAGTGTTATAGTATAGTATAGTTTCTCCCCACAGCCATACTGTTCTATCTATACACTGTACTAGACCAAAACCAATAACCCAAGGACAGGGGTGGGCAGGTCCCCCCCTAAATACAGTTTGGTTTGTAGGAGTCACTTACTCCTCTTCCCCAACACTTTAACTCCTACCCCCCCTTACCCCGGCAATCCCAACAATCCCCACCTCACTGTGTGCAGAGCCCCCCCCCGCTGGCCATGACTAGCCTAAACAATATCGGCCACTTCCCACAGGTCAAGCTACACTCGATAAATATCTTTATCAACACTCCTGAAAAAAGATCCCAACTGCTCCTATCTTTACACTATTCCCATACTGCATATCCAATTTTACCCCACTGCCTACAATGCACCCAATGAGACATCCAAATCCAAAGGAGTCTATTTTAATTTCCAAAAACTGCCCCCTGCAAATTCAAGAAACTATGAAAGATAAACTTGGCCATTACATCTTTCTTAAGGGGACAATCTATAACAAACCAATCACCCTAGCTAACCTATATGCTCCGAACAAACACCAAGTGCCCTTCTTTCGAAATACATTACAACAACTCACTACCTTCCACACAGGTATTCTTATCGTAGGAGGAGACTTCAACGTAGCCCTCACCCCCACCCAGGATACCTCTACAGGCACCTCCACAATCACATACCAAGCCCTTAGAGCAATCAAAACATTGCTTACCTATCTCACCCTCCATGACTCCTGGCATACCCTCTACCCTAACACAAGGGATTACACATTCTTCTCACCGCCACATAATAAATACACCAGACTCAACTATTTCTTTATCTTGCAAAACGATTTAGCTCTTCTTCATAACACGAGCATAGACCCAATGTTTTTCTCAGATCATAATCCTATCTCCCTGACTTTCCCAACCATGCTCACCAGATCACCTATATGACGCTTGGACAACTCCCTCCTGCATGACCCCTGACATCATACAAAAAATTAACAGACACCTGTCCCACTACTTTAAAGAAAATGCCTCGGCAGACATATCTCCAGTGAGCTGCTGGGCAGCACATAAATGTGTCATCAGGGGGGAAATCATCTCTATAGCCACCAAACGAAAGAAAATCAGACATGCTCACATAGAAAAACGAACAGCACGCATCAACTCTCTTGAGAAAGTGCACAAACAATCATTAGCCACTCACTCCCTAGGTGAATTAATACAAGCCAGAGAAGAGTTGCGCAAGGAACTGTGGAATGCAATAAAACGTAAATACACATTATTGCAACGTTTTTTTCTACGAATTTGGAAATAAATCCGGGAAAATGCTGGCCAGGGCCCTACAATCTAAAAAAGCAGCCTTGACATTACACACCATAACAGACCCCTCAGGGAACTCAATCACAGCTTTGGAAGGCATAGCAGAGCAATTCATGCAGTATTATAAAAAGCTTTACAACCTACTGACCACGACCCAACAAAACACAGACAGAAAACAAATGATTGTGGAATTCCTAAGGCAATATAGCCCCAAACCCATCACACCTTCAGAGGCCACAGAAATTGACTGCCCGATTTCCACTGAAGAAGCTAAGGTGGCCTTGAAACAATTGAAAACGGGCAAAAGCCCCGGTTCTGACGGTCTGACTGTCAGCTACTATAAATCCTTTGCAGACACCCTGACTCCTCACTTCCTAACCGCATTCAATTTCTTACCTTCACCCACATACCCTAAACAAAACCTCCTGGAAGCCCACATAACCATGATCCCCAAATCAGGTAAAGATACGTTCATCGTCGCAAACTATAGACCCATTTCACTCCTGAATGCCGATGTAAAACTGTATGCGAAAATCCTGGTGAATCGACTACTCCCTCTGCTCCCTAAACTGATCTCACTGGATCAAGTGGGCTTTGTTCTAGGATGCAAAGCTAGGGACAAAACCCTTAAAGCCATTAGTATCCACCATTGGTTTTCAACGTCCCTCAAACCAGGTTTTTTTCTATCGCTCAATGTGGAGAAGGCATTCAACAGAGTGGCCTGGGACTACATGACAGATGCACTAAAATTGCTGGGGTTGGGTAATCATATGCTGAATTTCATCCTAGCACTATACCCGTCCCCAACAGCGAGAATCTGTGTCAATGGCCGTCTGTCAGACGCCTTCTCTATATTGAATGGCACTCGCCAGGGATGTCCCCTGTCCCCATTGGTCCTTGTGCAGACCCCATCACTACAATACCCACCTTCTCAAGGATCTCTCCCTCTTCAACTCCCTCTCCAACCTCCAAATAAATTACTCCAAATCCAAGGCACTAAACATCTCTCTTCCACAAGCCATCTTGAACCAATGCCACACTAACTTCTCGTTTAGCTGGGATCCCCACTCCATCACCTATCTTGGCATCCTGCTTCCCCTCAAACAAAATCAACTATACGCCCTTAATTACCTCCCCATCCTTAACACCGTCCAACAAGATCTCCACAAGTGGAACAAGGGCCACTTTTCCTGGTTTGGAACAGCAGCTGTTATAAAAATGAACATTCTCCCCAGACTTCTCTATCTCTTCCAGACCATACCACTTAAACTTCCTCAGTCATTTTTCTCCGCATACAAGCAGACCTGCAAAAATGTTATCTGGTCCTCCAAACACCCCCGCATAGGATGGGAGAAACTAACAACCCCCCTCCATTGAAAGGGGGAATCGGACTCCCAGATATACAAAAATACTATTGGTCATGCCATCTGACGAGAATAGTCGTCTGGCATGTCCACGCAAAAATTAAAGATTGGGTCAGACTGGAGGAAACTTTTTCATATCTGCCAATTCACCACCTACTGTGGATTTCCCCAAACAGAATTCCTAGGGATAGCATGGCCCACCCATTAATTGGCCCCACCTTACGAAAATTCACAGCTATATGCAAAAAACTGAACCTTGCCTCTTCTCCAGGACCCCTAACCCCAATAGACCGAAACCCAGACTTTCCACTCAGGCTCACCAATTCTGACGCACAAACAGGAGACTCAATCAGGGCAGAATCCTTCTTCGAGCAGGATAGGCTCCTCGATTTACAAACTCTGTCTATACATCGCCCAGGCCTATCCATTCCCTTCTTCAAATTCATGCAAATTAAACACTACCTAAATAGCGCCAAACCCCAATCTAATTGGTACAGAACATGCACCCCCTTTGAGGAGATCTAGTTCTGAACCCCAGAGACGCCTAATCTCGGCAGTCTACTCCATGCTTTTGCAAACACTGACCCCAAAGAGAATGCAACTAGCCAAAAATGGGACAGGGAACTAGCCGTAGACCCATCAAAAGAAGATTGGGAACACATTTTTACTCACATACCCAAGGGGTCCACTAGCGTCTCCGTTCAGGAGAATGGTTTCAAAATGTACTCACGTTGGTACAAAACCCCGGATAGACTTCATAAATGCTATCCTACCATCTCCCCACTATGTTGGAGATGCAATGAAACCACTGGATCCCTACTTCACATATGGTGGGAATGTCCTCTCATACAACCTTTCTGGAAAGAAATACACCTTATCATGACCAAAATAATGACCTACACCCCAGATTTCACCCCGGCACAATACTTGCTCCACCATACATCCTTAACGCAATCTGTTTATAAAAAGTCTCTCACCCTACACCTCATAAATGCAGCCAAAATGTGTATCCCCACACACTGGCGCGACAATAGTCCCCCGACGATTCCAGAATGGCTTCATCCAGTAAAGCAGATAGCGGAAAGGTAAGACCTCATCCACCAAGCGAGAGAAACGCCAACAAATTTCCATAAAATCTGGGCCTGCTGGCATCACTTTGCGAAATCAGCAGAATTCCGAAACCTTTCAAACACAACGGTATAACTTGACCTGTCAACACCTATCTTCTAATAGCTACCTGCGGATAACACCTAAACGCACACAGTTACCTAACCCCTCCCCATTCTTCTACCTCCCCTCCACACCCCCCCATAATTAAAATTTAGTGTTCAGCACTTAGACACAACAATTCATCATTTATCATTTAACACACAGACTTAGGTACTTAGATGACATTTTACTTTTACCACAGTAACCCACACCTGATAAGATATCAGCTATGTCTGTATTATCGACTCAGGGAATGTCTGGATGACTCAACGGGGAGCACGGGCTACTTCAATGAGAAATAATAGTTTGGAAAACCCACACCCATCCACAGCCAGTTCCCTATAGGTGTGGATGGATGGTGGGGAAATAAACCCGGGCTCTACAAGAAAAATGAATGTGCTCCTGGTTTTAGGCATTACTGTACCTTCATACTTTCTGTTATTGTTACCTATACCATTGCTCCAGCTGTAACCGGAATTTGTTACCTTTTTACCTATATGATGTGATCTCTATCTCTGTGTCTTTTTTTACCCCTGTAAACTGTTAACTGAAAATTTCAATAAAAATATTGCAAAAAAAAAAAAAAAAGAACATTCAAGACGTTTTTTTCCAGGCCACCAATTAAAATATTATTACGATGTATAACTGTTTGATGCTATTTCACCCAATACCAGATGGTCAATGTGTTTGGTACATATAGTTTCTTCATCAGAACCAAAGGTGAAATACAAGATATATAATATGGATCATTATCACAAAGTATTGTGTTGTTATTTTTGCTCTGAAATAATAAACATTGATTAACATAATAAAGTCATTTAAAATGAGTGCTTCTAAAGGGATAGAGGAGACATTTTTGATAGGACTCTCTTGAATAGGTCCAGAGGATCCCTTATTGTCTCTCCATATCTATAGTTGCATGCTTACAGAACACTTTTGCACCTAGGGAAGGAACAACTGTACTCGGGCAATATTCCAAATACTGGAACAACCCCCTAACAGAAGGTATGAGTAAAGATGGAGGCATCCTGTGAAGAGGGAAATCACATCACTACAGAACTATCTTGTTCCCAACCATTAGCCATCCAAAAAGGTGATCCATGCTTATCACTGCCTCAAGGATTATTTAGATGTGGATGCTGCTCCCACTGTCAGTTTTTGGGCACAGATACACCAGTCATTTTACCAAATGGAAAGAGACATGCTGTAAGGCTTTTTGTCAACTGTAACACTAATTGAGTGACTTACCTTCTAAAATGTGATTGTGGAGTGTTCTATATATGAAAGACTCCTATGGAAGCATATTTACTATCCTTACGCCATACGACATGGAAACCTTTTAACATTTTGTATAAATCAACCATCTATAATATCCAATACCCCATTGTTTCCTTCTCACCAGGTTTTCCAGAAAGAGTCAACCTCAAGACAAGGGACAATGAAGAGTGAATTTGAATGTCTGCTAGAGGAGTACTGTTTGTGCATGACGATGAGATATAAGGGAGAAAGTTTTAGGTTGGAGGACAAGGGAGAGAAGGGAATGGGGGATTCATTGTGGAGCATTTGTTAAGCATGTATGAAGAAAGAGGTTATGAGGGGCAAGAGGGAGGGAAAAAGAGAAGGCAGAATAAAGAATCTTTGGTAGTGCAAGAGTAGCAGGGCATTGGAAGCGGTAAAGAAAAGGTGAAGGTGGGGATGGGGAACAAGGGGGACTCCAGGGGGTGTTGTGGTTGAGTGCCGCAATAGGTGCAGATTGCCCTGTTTAATTCAACAAGGTGAGATTGTGGGGGTTGTTTAGCCAGGCATTAAAGGCTTGGGTGGTTTGTCCATTACTTGAGGACACACAGCACAGTATTTGTAGAGGCGGCATCTGATCCAGATTTTAAAAAGAGGGTCATATTATGTTAACTAATGTGAGGTAGCTCTTCCATGCTGGAAACTAAGTTTATCTGGGAAAGTTTTGAATAATACATGGTCAAAGTAGTGTGGTCTAGACATTTTGTGTAATGCTTTTAGGGTTACTACTCCTTTGGTGAGCACAGCTATCTGTTTTTTTGAAGTCTGCCTTCATTTGCAGTTGTAGTTTTAGAAATTCACCTCTAATGACCCATCTTTGGGCTTTCCAAAGGGTCAACGGCGCAGTGTCCTGCATGTCATTAAGAGTATAGTATAGTTTTCATCAAGTTTTTGCTGAAGGTGAGGAGAGCTACAACACTTTTGCAATTAATGAGTTTAGCCTAGAAGCTGTGAGAATGTTCCATGGGAGAGAAGAGGAAGGACACAGTGATTGGGACATGGTCTGAGAAAACCATATGTTCAATTGTTGAATTTCTCAGGTTAGGTAAATTGTGTTGTGTTAGCAAAAACTATATATTCTGGAATATCTATCATGGGGGTAGGAGTAGTGTGTGTAGGCTTCAGTGTCTGGGTGCATTAAATGCCTAGTGTCTTGAAAGTAGAGGACTATGAGTTGCTTTTTAATCTGCCATAAACTTTGATAGGGGAGAAAGGAGCTACCTGTTGATGTGTCTAGTGCTGGTAGGAGTGGACCATTAAAATCTTCATCCAATTTTAGGATGCCCGTGGCGAAGCTTTGGAGGATGTTACAGAAAATTAAAAAATACTCATAATGGGATTTTGAAGGCAACCAAAGGTCAGATTATAATTAAAATACCAAGGTTGGGGGGGCGTGGCCTGATGCCGAGCCGGTCGGTTGCATAGCTCCGGAGCTCCGCTGACACGGGGATCAAACGGCACAAAGCGACCATCCAGGGCCGACTTTTCAAACAGCACGGGGAACCCACCGACCGAGGGTGTACCGCGACCATGACAAAGCGAAGGATGGACGAGAATCGGCCTCACAGGCTCACAAATTTCTTTACCCACGGACAGCATGGAGGTAGGAAAAATGGCGCCGAGGCCTACCCATCCCCGTCCCCTTCACGGCCTAACAATCTGCCTAAACAGACCCTGCACAAAGACCACTCTCCAAGCAGCCAGCACTCTTATCCACCTACCCCATCATCATGTAGCCCGGCGAAAGACCAAAATTAGGCTGGATGGCGGCGGATGCAGCCCGGCCATGAGTCCTGCGGCCGACTCAGGGGATGATGCAAGGGACATGCCTGACTCCATAGAGACTTTCCCCACTTAAAACCAACCAGTACTAGATACAGTGTTAAAGGAGATGCTTTTATCCCTGCGTAGTACTATCCACTCAGATATAGTTTCCTGCATGCGCAAATTCAACCAGGATATACAGACAGTAGAGGCTAGAGTGGAGCAAGAAAAAATGGGGGAATATGCGTCCACAATAAACGACCTTGTGGACGCACATGATGATAAAGAGAGGGATTCGGAGTGGATTAAGGCCAAACTCACGGATTTAGAGGACCGCACGAGAAGGAACAATTTAAAAATAAGGGGGATACCCGAAACTGTACCCCAATGCGAATTGCGGAATTACGCCTCTTCCATATTCAAAGCAATACTGCCTGACCTCTCTGATCTGGATATTATTATCGATCGGATACACAGGCTACCAAAACCGGCCCACCTGCCAGAACAAATACCAAGAGACGTCATATTACGTTTGCACTTCTATCACATTAAAGAGTCTCTCATGTCTGCAGTGAGGAAAAGGGAGGCTATTCCCCAACAGTACCAAAACATACAGTTTTATGCAGACCTATCTCAGTATACCCTGCAAAAAAGGAAAAATCTAACTACGGTGACTAAGGCACTGAGGAATCATAAGTTGATTTATAGGTGGGATTACCCCACTAAACTGTCACTAAAGATGGGCGCGCATTTATCATTGACTCTTTGGACAAAGGCCTGTTCCTTTTGAAAGAATGGGGAATACTAGCGGAACCCCAAGATAATGATAACTCCCTAAACCTCCTCGCCAGGTGGAACCCTAATGGAAAACTGTTATGGCAAAAAATGCTAAGTCGCACAACTAGCCAGGGTGGGTATATTTGCGACTATTTCCCTGTTATATAGCCCTGGACTTAACCCCCATACTGTTCAGTAGCTAATGCTACCCCAAACCCGTACAAACTCGCATGGCAAGTCGCCATACTCAGTTTGTTTTTTGTACCAGAGGTACACTGTTCGAATGTTTGTTTTCTTTTCACTTTTTCTTTCCTTTTTTCTTAATACAATAAGGGATCACAGAGGGCATACTAGCTCTACTGAAGCCATCTATCAACCAGACGCAACAACATCAACTGTCTACAGGATTAGAGATCATAGAGGGAATCTTCACTTCATCCGCAGTGAGTACCTACTACATTCTTTACAGAGGACTATTAAAACTTATATGCAGTTCAACATACAACCGCTAGAGGGAACTCTAACAAAACCCAAAATTCAGCAAACACATCTATTCTACTTTCATCACAATTTTTGAAGACTAATGGGAATTACCATACTATCCATTAATGTGAAGGGTTTAAACCACCCTGCCAAACGGAAATCCCTATGTCAGGAAGCTCAACAATATCATTGTGATATCCTTTGTTCACAAGAAACCCAATTTAGTAAATCCTCCCCACCTTGCTACACCCATAGGAAATTCCCTTACATTTACACAGAAAATGCAGAATCCAAAACGAAAGGAGTCATGACCGCTATAAAGGACTCTGTGGCGTTCACCATACACCAGGAAATCAAGGACCCGCTAGGACGATACCTGATACTGATCTGTGATATAAACTCAGTAACATATACCCTGGTCAACTCATATGCCCCGAACAAACATCAGATCCGCTACTTTAATAAGCTCATGAAAAAAGTCCATCAATTCCAAAAAGGCCATTTGATCATGTGCGGAGACTTCAACATAGTTCCAGACCCTCAATTAGACACCACCTCTACTTCCAAAAGATACCTTCCACAACTGCAAGTATTGTTCCATAGATACTCTCTCTATGATGCCTGGCGGTGCCTGCATGCAAAAGAAAGGGATTACACCTTTTATTCCTCACCCCACAGAGTATATACCAGGATTGACCTATTTTTAGTCGACCAGAACATTCTCTCTAGAACCAAGAAGACAGCAATTAATACCATAACATGGTCAGACCATGCCTCTATCCTATTGCAGATAGAAGAAGCTGCACTGACTCCCTCAAATCCACTTTGGAGGGCCAACACCTACCTCCTACAGAACCAGGAATCCAGGGACATATTAAGAGCTCAACTAAATGAATTTTTCACCAATAACAAGAACTCCGTGCAGAACCCTTTTATCCCGTGGAATGCTCATAAAGCGTTCATACGGGGAATGTTTATTCAGTTGGGGGCCTGATACAAGAGGCAGAGGCAGCAGCATTTTGCAGATATTACGTCAAAGCTACAAAAACTAGAAAACCAAAATAAATCACACCCCACCTCAGATGTGGGAAACAAAATTGCCCACCTCAGAAATGAACTCCATCTATTTTTGACAGAGAACTTCGAGAAACTTAAGACTTATTATGCAACAGGTAATAAGGCAGGAAAAACCTTAGCGAATAAAATCAAAGGGATTAGATATAAAACCAGAATTCCATTTATTATCCACCCCACCACCAAACAAAAAGAGTACCTCCCCCAAAAAATTGCAGATACGTTTAGCTGTTATTACAACATGTTATATAACTTAAAAGATGATAATTCCACCCATCAACCCACCCCGGACGCAATTGATAAATTTTTGTCCCACATAAACATACCCAAACTTACAGAAGATCAAATTCTCCTTCTAAATCGTCCATTTAGCCCACTCAAAATCTTGACAGCCATTGAGGCACTACCCTCAAACAAATCCCCCGGACCTGATGGATTTGGGGGGGAATATTATAAGGAATTTAAGAGCATTTTGACACCCTTCTTGGAGAGTGTCTTCAATACCGCTGCTGCCTCCTCCTCCTTCCCCCCTGAGATGCTAGAAGCGCTTATAGTGACAGTGCCTAAGCCGGGGAAAGAGCCAACCATGCCATCTAATTTCAGGCCCATCTCTTTACTGAATACAGATGTGAAGCTTTATGCCAAATTGATAGCCCTCCGTCTGATTGATATTATGCCCCTACTTATCCACCCGGAACAAACGGGTTTCACCAAATCTAGACAAACCTCAGATGCTACCCGCAGATTAATCAATATTGTTCACCTAGCAGAGTCCCAAAAGAAGCCTTCTCTGCTCCTTGCTTTGGATGCAGAGAAGGCTTTTGACTGAGTCCATTGGCTTTACCTATGCAGAGTCCTGGAATCGTTTGGATTTCAGGGTGGTATCCTCCATGCGATCATGGCTCTGTACTCTCAACCCTCCGCACGAGTTTATATGTCTGGTACCTCTTCAAAGCCATTTCTAAAATCCAATGGCACCAGGCAGGGGTGTCCACTGTCACCGCTAATATTTAATTTAGCGATTGAACCCTTGGCAATATACATGAGAGCTCATCCCCAAATCAAGGGCTTCTCAACGCCCCAATCTAACTATCTTATCAGCTTATTCGCGGATGATATCATCCTTATACTTACTGAAGTCCGCTCTTCAGGATCCTGTTGGTGCTCTGAGGGAGAGTTTATCGTTATAAAACCATCTACTACTGCATTAGGGAGAGGTTCATGTTGGTGCTCTGAGGTAGAGTTTATCGTTCTAAAACCATCTACTAGACTTCTCGCCTGAAGTCATTCATATTCCTACTATAGTAGGCGCTTATTCGACTATTCTATCAATCTAACCCCGCAACTCTTCGGGAACTAAACCCCTACTCGAGAGTACATATAACGGTTCCCAAGTTAGCGATTTAATTTATAATCGCCACTGTCACCTGTGGGGACGGACCACGGTAACCTATAATCTTTACCGAAACTTCTCCATGGTCTGTATATTTGAGCACGCCTCCCAACTCTCATGTCTCGGTACTAGCGTAACTCCTATGGTGTGACTTTAGGTTTGCTAAGCTCCTGAGACGTATCCATTTCGGTTACCT
>BLSH010122376.1:340841-352104 GCA_018402905.1 Glandirana rugosa | reverse complement strand
GAGTAAGAGTTTTGCCTACCTGTGAGTAAGAAAGACCGGGGATACGCGGCAGAGTGGCCTCCATGCCTCCATATACTGCCGCGTCCCCGGCCTATATGAGGACTAGGTATGCGGAAGTGACAGAGGCTCTCCTGGCGTCACTTCCGCATTGCCGTCTGTGCAAACGGCGCATGCGCAGGACCTCCAGCTACACAGCGGACATAATATGTCCGCTGCTGATGGGAATCCCGGGCATCGCCGTCTCCCCCAGGTGTATATTCACCTGGGGGGATAGAGACACGTGAGGGCTTAGAAAAAAGCCCAACACCCGCTCCCAGACATGCCTAATGCTCCATCCTAAAACCTATACAGACGAAGAGGGGAGGGAGAATTAGCTACCATTGAATAACTGAACAGAAGGCAGTGCCACTCGCTGGGAATACATAGAATTAAGTATTATCAACAAAAATAATTTTTTATTCATATATATATCAAATCATGCAATATAGCAATACATGACTGCATATATGATAACTGTGAAGAGTACAAAGAATACAAAATATACATAAATTGTACAGTGAATACATAAAATATACATAAAGATTTATAAAAAAAAAAAGACGACAACCAACCCACCACCCTCTCACCCAAAACCACCCCACAACCCACACCCCGCATCATCAGCCTACTGAAAGCTCATCCTGTCAAAAGCCTTGGGTATTTAGCCCTATCGATGACCAGTGGGTGAGTCAATAGACTGATTTGAAGACTCTGGACCAATTTGCCATTCTAACAGGGTGAAAATCCCCCTAAAGGAAGGCATTAAACATCAATGCCGTATTAAGCCCAGGGTATTCCCTCGCCCTCTGTCTATAAATCCACTTAGCTTCTTTTCTCAAGATCGCTGCATCCCAGTTTCGTCCTCAAGGATTTGGGTAAACTCTTTCCAGGACAAAGGATGAGACATATGAGGGATCAAAGCTATGACACAACCCCAAGTGCTTACATATAGGGGTATATAACAGCCCAGCATCCACATAGTATAAGTGGTCCTGGATTCTTTTACTTAGAGTACTTTTTGTTTTGCCTATATAAAAGGCACCGCATCTACAGTTGGCCATATAAACTACACCCTCTGTCTGGCAGTCCAAATATGTCCTGGATTTGATAACACCCCCTCTTGGAAGTTGGTGGGTGTTACCCTCATTAATCCATGGACATTGTGCACATGTACCACACCTGAATGTACCTTGTCCACCCATCACTCCCTCCAGAGGGACAAGAGGTGTCAGATAACTGTGCACCAATTTATCCCTCAAAGAGGGGGACCTCCTAAAGACAACCTCAGGACGGTCTCTAAAATATTTTGAGACTGTTGGGTCATCTACCAAGAAATGCCAATTCTTCTGTAACATTTCTTTGAATACCTGTTGTTGAGTACTAAATGTAGTTATAAATTTTATTGTACCTTGATTAATATTTTTGTTAGTTCGGAAAATAAGATTTTCTCTAGTCTGAGTTTTTGCCTTCTGATAGGCTTTTTTCAATACCTTCTTGCCATAGCCTCTTTCCCGTAGCCGCATGAAGAGTGCTCTGGCTTTCAATTCGAAATCCCCATCCCTGATGCAGTTCCGTCTCAGCCTAAGATATTAGCTGTAAGGAATACTTCACACCAGACGACGGGCATGTGTGCTCGTATAATGCAGAATTGTATTTCCCGCTGTTTCTTTACGATATAGGGATGAATGTATCATACCCTCCGGACTTACATATAGGTATAGGTCCAAGAATGAAATCCTATGTGCATCGAATTGCATAGTAAATTTAAGATTAAAATCGTTAGATGAGGGGGGCGTGGCTTGCAGAGCAAGGAGACGGACGTCTTTTGGAAGAGCTCCGGGATAACAGCCAACAATCCAGAGCAATCCAAACTTACCAAGGACGGGTGAGAGATAATTTTACCAGAACTAACATCCCAATACCACCACGATCACATAGAACCCACTTTGGAGCGTATACCACCCGTAGATCCGAAGCGGTGACCAGCATCGCACCAAGGCCTACGAAGCCACACCAGGCCTCCACGGTCACCGGACTAAATTAGCTCACCTACCCGAACCAGCCCTCATATACGAAGCCGCACTAGTGCGCCCCCACCCACAAACGAACTCTCAGCTCCCGGCGCCCGGAGCACAAGGAGAGTGGTCACCCCTACAGGCTTCGAGGAGACGGCGGTCTCATACGGGCCGACCCGTCTTCTCACGCGGCAGACGCCATTACCCATTCCCAACAATCAGACAATAAGGAAGGTCGCCAACACCCTGACACAGCAGGCCCCTCGCAAGAGAGACAATAGGGTGACCTGCTACATTAAGACAGAGGCCACAGCTGCCGACGGAGCCCTCGCCATAGTGCGGCCTGCCCAAGCACACCAGGCCTCTCCGGACACCGGACTTTATTTACGGGGCACCCAGGGAGAGACGCCTTGCTACGCTCTGCAGACAGAAAGGAGACCTAAAGTGGATACAACCGACTCGGCCGACACAGGATCGCTGAGATAACAGAGCCATACATTAACAGCTGGAACTTGACACCTATAGCCTGGCTATACTGATAATATAGTCTGCAGACCCTCTCCACCTTTTAATAAGACAGACAAACATTTAATCCTCCCATACCGGAATACCGACCACCTAATTGCTCTCATTCTCCTACAGCATTATACCATAATGCAAGCTAACTAAATCCATTCACAAGGCACTACTCAGTCCACCTTACGCAATGGGCAAACCACAAAAATCCAATAACCAAACTGGCTCACAGACCAGATATCAACGCCTAACATCAGGATCATCCTGCCCAGATATCGCTGATATCTTTAAAAATCAATCCCAGAAAAATAGGAACATCACAGAAACAAAGACACTATCTACTCAAGACTTTACAGATGAAGAAGACTTTGATAATGAATCACTAGCGGCCTCTGAAAGATCCCACAGAGAAATGAATCTCGACCAACCCTTAACATACAGGGACATGACGGAGATTGCTGCTGACATTAAAAAATCCTTCTCATCGGCCATAATAGATCTTAAAGCAGAGATCCATTCACTTACCGAACAAATAGCCACAAATGAAAAACAGGGCAAACAAAGGGACAAAGCTATTAGAAGACTTGAACATGCTACCTCTAACCACGCCCAACACTTAATTACTCTAAACAGACAAATGGAAGACTTAGATAATAGAGGCAGAAGGAAAAACATTCGGGTACGGGGAATCCCAGAAAACATACAGTCAGATGAGATAAAACCAGTCCTCACCTCTATTTTCAACAACCTCCTTGAAAGACCTATGGACTCAACCATTGAATTCGAGAGAGCTCACAGAGCCCTGAGACCCAAAGGACCAGACTCTTCCCCGCCCAGAGATGTAATCTGCTGCCTCAATAGCTTTCCCTTAAAAGAAGACATATTCATGAAAGCCAGACAAAACGACCAAATTTTGTTCAACGGAGGCCCAATACAGCTCTTTCAAGACCTATCACCCATTACCTTAAAAAACAGGAGAGCAGTGAAACCCATCCTGGAAATCCTTAAAGAGAAAAAAATCCCTTATAGATGGAAATTTCCTTTTGCCGTCCAGATTACAATAGAGGGGAGACAAATACTACTACGCACACCTGATGACTTACCCTTCTTCTGTGAAGCAATCCACCACGAGACAATTGACCTTCCAGAATGGTACCAAGAATTTCGCCTTCCTGCAACAACAACATTACCAACACACTCGCCCAGCAACACTCCCCAGAAACCTCCTTACAACAAAGGGAAAAAACAAAAACACAATGATGGACTCAATTCTGGCACTCCCGCATCTAAGACACCCAGGATCAGAGATAACAGACCTTAAAGTACACACAATCAAAATCCAACAATGGAACGAAAACAGACTTGGAACTGATCTTCCAAATATACTGGATCTAGCAACTCCCTAACCCTACCTCGTCAACGCTCATCTAAACCCATACAAGAAAGAAAAGATCACCATTATTTCAGCAGAATCAACACGAACCACTGTAGCCCCAACTCGCCCAGGGACACAATATGAACAAACCGGGCTACTTTAACACTACTAACTTTTATATTTTTTCTTCTCCCTCTGCTGTCAGGTTCTCTATTATAATTTTTCTAACCCAGGTACGGATCATCACTCCAAACATTGGGTAACCGGACGTACAAACTAGACAATTAACAGACTCTAAAATCGTTAGATGAAATAAACTGCATAAATTCAACCAGTTCTTCCTTCGTACCTGTCCACATGACCAGGACATCGTCTATATACCTCCGGCAAAAAAGAATATGGCGAAGATATATAGACTAGGCCTCGTCAGAGAACAACCTCCTTTCCCACCCCTCCAGGTACAGGTTGGCATATGATGGGGCACAAGAAGTCCCCATCGCAACCCCCTGCACCTGGAGGTAGTGGGATCCATTGAAGGTAAAGGAGTTGCATGTAAGCACATGTTGTAACAATTCCATAATAAATTCATTTAGAGGCCATGCATTCCAGTCCACCTCCCCCAGGAAGGTGGAAACAACTTCCACCCCCCTGGAGTGGGGGATACTGGAATACAGGGCCTCAATGTCAATAGCCACCAAATATGATCCGGGGGGAACAATCATCCCCTCAATCACCTTAAGGAGCTCTAAAGTGTCCTTCAAGTAAGACGGCAGTCTTTTCACATGTGGTCTCAATTGACTGTCGACATATTGACTTGCCTTTTCGGTGTGGCATCCAATTCCCGAGATAATGGGGCGTCCTGGGGGTTTTTCAAGGTTTTTATGCACTTTCGGGAGAGCATAGAATGTTGGAATCATTGGCCATTGTACTTGTAAAAATTCAAAAAGAGCTTTATCAATCAGTCCCTCGTTGTATGCTCTGGCTGTTATATTTTTATATTCGACTCGATGGGCATATATCACCTCCTCATCTATCTTCTGATACCAATCCCCATTGCTCAAGATCATATCACACATCTCCACATACTGTTGCCGATCCATGACGACCACATTGCCCCCCTTGTCGGAGGGCTTGATCACAATGTGGTCGCCATGGGTCAGGCCAGTAAGGGCTTCCTGCTATTCCCTGGTTAGGTTGCAAGAAGGTGAAAACACATGGTCAGGGAGTCGACTCACCTCCCTGACCATCTGCTTCAAGAACCCCCATACAGCTAGGGATGTTTGCAATTTGGGAAATTTTCGTGATTTTGCCCTAAATTTGACTTGCGCAGGGGACCCTTCACTTTCACCCTCGTCAGATGACGAGGAAGAGCTTTCAGCATCCCCCGCCTGTTCACTTTCCTCCAATAGTTGCATAAGTATTTTTAATGTCCTGAAATCTTGGACTTTCCATCCCCTATAGAGATCCTCATTACTAGATGTACCCCGATTCCCTTCTTTATCAAATATATATTTGAAAGTGAGGTCCCTTGCAAAAAGATGGAGGTCTTTCACTAATTCAAATTTATCTATGTGTAGTGATGGACAAAAACTAAGGCCCAATTGAAGCACTTCTTGTTCAGCTGTTGATAGTTGGTAAGACGAAAGATTGATTATATCTAAGGGTTCTCTCCCTGTAGTTGTTTGACCACAAAGGGATCTATTTTCCCCATTCTCATGGGGGGTAAAGGGGTTTAGGGGAGTGGTGCTGGAGAGGAGCTCTCTAAAGGGGATGGATTAAGAGTAGGTCTGTTCTGATTTTTGGGGACTGCTCCCAGATCTTTCTGACTACCTTTAAACTCTTTCCCTCCTCCCTCTATTGATGTAGTAGTTCCAGGTTTCATTTGTCTTACTTCTAATGAATATTCTTTTATTTGGGTACTATTTCTTTTTCAGTCCAGTTGTGATTCAAGAGGGGAGAGTTGACGTTTATTCTTTCTTCCCCCTTCTGTATTCTGATAACCCCCTCTTCCCCTACCTCTCCCCGATCCACCTCTTTTCCCTTTATGTGTTGTGGTATCTGTTCTTGTAGAGGAGGCTGATGAAATTATAGATACATCTGATCCTGACTGGAAGAAGGAGGATCTTCTACCTAGGTCTGGTCTATTACCCCCATTTGGTTGTCTATTTCTTCATTTTTGCCATCTATATGCATATCCTCCTAAAAAGGCTAATTTGTCCTTATAGAACTTATTTTCTTTTCTCAATACAATGTCCTTATTGTATCCTTCCAGATGTTGAATTAATTCCATTTCTCTCTTTTTGAATTCACAATGTTGGGCCAAGCTCTCATTGTCTTTTCTGAGGGTTTCTATCTCCTGATCCAAGAGGGTCAGATCTTGTGTATGTTTCACCTTCAACATTCCCATTAGATTTATTGAACATTGGGTAAGATGTTTCTCCCAGTGTTCATGAAAGGCTAGATCACCTACCTCAAATGATGGGAAAACCTGGATCCTCAGACCAAGGGGGATGATCCTATCTCCCATGAATCTATCAAAGAACCGTATGTGCCATCCTAAGTTGGACTTTTTTTCCATGAGTTTTTTTAATTTGTTGAAATAGATATCTAGCTCTGCCACTTTGTTTTCAGTATTTCTGAATTAAAGGTTTGTTGTATATTATCCAAAAAACCCTCCCAATTAGATTCAAAGATCTGCGACATGGTGGAAAGGAAGTGGGGGGGAGAAAGAAGAAAAAAAAAAAAAAAACACACAACCCAATATGTTATGTATACCTAATCATTAGTCTCCACTTATTCTTGTTAACATATTTATTTCAACAATTAAATGTTCATTTCACCTAGTGACTAGCATACTCTTTACATACACTGATCGTTTTGGATACAGACAAGGGGTTTTCCACCCCAAAACAGACAATATTTTATAAAATTATTTAGGATCCAATCAGTGTAGGGGACCTTAAACCAATCCCATCCTAATATATTCATATGAAAGTAATTGTACGTAGATGACCAAGGCCATCTGGATAAAATCAGTAGGATTTTACTGGATTGGTGATAGGTCCAAGTGAGCACATAACACATATACTTTAAAATATAATTGTTTTATTCATATACAAATTCAAATTTAAAACATATTCCTCATTGACAGACAGTACCTATCCCATATACAATATGTGTGGTATCTATACTCATATCACATCAGGGATAGGGCGGGTAGAGTGATTGTTATCGACATTTCGCAATCTCCATTGCTTCTTCAGGATACATTCCCCTTTATTTTTGTCTACCAATCAAAGTATAAACAACATCTTTGAATATTATAGCTAATTTATACAATAACCAATAATACACTTGTATAACACATGCTCACCTATCCTTTTTTAGTATACCAGCATGGCAGCACCACATGTATTCACCACCAGGGGGCCAATCTCCCTCTGCTTTCCCCGCAGTCGTGGTACCAGGTCCACCCCTCTATGATATAGGTGGGCATCAAATTGTCCTTCAAGTACTAATTTGGTTATGTTCGTTACCCATTTTAGGTCTGTGAACCAAAATGTGATATGCGATTACTATTAAAATCAGTTTATATAGCATCATAATAACATGTGTGCAGTTATCCCCACTTAATTAAAGCATGCAGTAACTCCCCCCTCCCCTAGCTCTATTCAGGGTGTACGCTGTAGGTTTAGTAGTCACATATAGTAAACATACTTATAAGGAGGGAGAGAGAAGCCACCTAGTACAATGTGGCCCTCCTCCTACCTTCCATACAGTCATCCCAACCATTACTTACAGCCCCTACGGGGACTAAATGTTAGCGCATGCTTGGGAGTAAGAGTTTTGCCTACCTGTGAGTAAGAAAGACCGGGGATACGCGGCAGCGGGGCCTCCATGCCTCCATATACTGCCGCGTCCCCGGCCTATATGAGGACTAGGTATGCGGAAGTGACAGAGCCAATCGGCTCTCCTGGCGTCACTTCCGCATTGCCGTCTGTGCAAACGGCGCATGCGCAGGACCCCCAGCTACACAGCGGACATAATATGTCCACTGCTGATGGGAATCCCGGGCATCGCTGTCTCCCCCAGGTGTATATTCACCTGGGGGGGATAGAGTCACGTGAGGGCTTAGAAAAAAGCCCAACACCCGCTCCCAGACGTGCCTAATGCTCCATCCTAAAACCTATACAGATGAAGAGGGGAGGGAGAATTAGCCACCATTGAATAACTGAACAGCAGGCAGCGCCACCCACTGGGAATACATAAAATTAAGTATTATCAACAAAAATAATTTTTTATTCATATATATATCAAATCATGCAATATAGCAATACATGACTGCATACATGATAACTGTGAAGAGTACAAAAAATACAAAATATACATAAATTGTACAGAGAATACGTAAAATATACATAAAGATTTATAAAAAAAAAAAAAAACGACAACCAACCCACCACCCTCTCACCCAAAACCACCCCACAACCCACACCCTGCATCATCAGCCTACTGAAAGCTCATCCTGTCAAAAGCCTTGGGTATTTAGCCCTATCGATGACCAGTGGGTGAGTCAATAGACTGATTTGAAGACTCTGGACCTATTTGCCATTCTAACAGGGCGAAGAGCCCCCTAAAGCAAGGCATTAAACGTCAATGCCGAATTAAGCCCAGGGTATTCCGTCGCCCTCTGTCTATAAATCCACTTAGCTTCTTTTCTCAAGATCGCTGCATCCCAGTTTCCTCCTCGAGGATTTGGGTAAACTCTTTCCAGGACAAAGAATGAGACATATGAGGGATCAAAGCTATGACACAACCCCAAGTGCTTACATATAGGGGTATATAACAGCCCAGCATCCACATAGTATAAGTGGTCCTGGATTCTTTTACTTAGAGTTCTTTTTGTTTTGCCTACATAAAAATACATGCGGTGCTGCCATGCTGGTATACTGAAGGATAGGTGAGCATGTGTTATACAAGTGTATTATTGGTTATTGTATAAATGAGTTATAATATTCAAAGATGTTGCTTATACTTTGATTGGTAGACAAAAATAAAGGGGAATGTATCCTGAAGAAGCAATGGAGATTGCGAAATGTCGATAACAATCATTCTACTCGCCCTATCCCTGATGTGATATGAGTATAGATACCACACATACTGTATATGGGATAGGTAATGTCTGTCAATGAGGAATATGTTTTAAATTTGAATTTGTATATGAATAAAACAATTATATTTTAAAGTATATGTGTTATGTGCTCACTTGGACCTATCACCAATCCATTAAAATCCTACTGATTTTATCCAGATGGCCTTGGTCATCTACGTACAATTACTTTCATATGCATTAGGGAGAGGTTCCTGTTGGTGCTCTGAGGGAGAGTTTATCGTTCTAAAACCATCTACTACTGCATTAGGGACAGGTTCCTGTTGGTGCTCTGAGGGAGAGTTTATCGTTCTAAAACCATCTACTACTGCATTAGGGACAGGTTCCTGTATGGGCTCTGAGGGAGAGTTTATCGTTCTCAAACCATCTCCTTCTGCATTTAGGAGAAGTTCCTGTTGTTGCTCTGAGGGAGAGTTTATCTTTCTAAAACCATCTACTACTGCATTAGGGAGAGGTTCCTGTTGTTGCTCTGAGGGAGAATTTATCGTTCTAAAACCATCTTCTACTGCATTATTCCAAATCACAGCGCCTAAGATTAAAGATAGAATTCAAATGGGAAACTAAAACAGAGTATAAATATGCAGCATAAAAACAGTTAATCGAAAAGGTTCGTATATGAAGCCAATAAATGGCAAATGCCAGTCTATTTGGTTCGTTCATTTAAAACATGTTCCTAAAAGAAATCCAAATCCTTCATCGATGGTAAGGTAGTAAGACCAACAGAAACTCCTGATGTGGTCTATTGAACAGATGATATGTGTAATAGGTGTAAGCTTACCAGATACTGGTAGATCGTGCGCAGATGTCAAAAATCCAACTGAGGTTTCCACAATCTGATGTCATCTGCCGGTAAGGGCTGAGGTATGAAGGGGAAGAGAGGTTCCAGGTCCAAATTGATGGCTCCAGAACTCTCGAACCAACGTTTCCGAGAGGGTATCAGCATTCACCACATGGTTTATGAGAAGAAAAAGAACCACAATAGTGTAATACTGTTTGGTGCAAGGTTTATTTCAAATACGGGATTAAAAATACTCACAAATTCCATATAAAAAAGAGCTCAAATCTAAAATCAATGTGACAGAAGGAGTCTGGGAACCCGACGCGTTTCTGCTCAAAAGCCGTCATCTGGGGTATTCCCCCCCTTCTGTCTCTACTCCTATTTATAACAAATGATAAAAGATACAAATTAAGCCCCTAGGGGGCAAAAACGGAAGACACGCTTTGTTTACCAAGATGGCGTCCCCGGCGTGCGTTCCACGCCTCGTTTTAGCATGTGCATGTGTTAATGCCTTAGAATATGACCCGGAAGGAAAAAAGAAAACTAAGAGTGTGAATAGCATGAATAAGTGGAAAAGAAGAAGATCTCCACTAAAAAAGGGTATATACTGTGGAAAAGGATTTAGGGAAACAAACGATAAAATAATAATATTGGTGATGTCATCATCGGCAAATACAGAAAAAAACACCAGAAGTAAATAAGATGGTCAAGAGACAGATATCCTGCCGGGGTTACCTCTAACCCGGAACAGGAAGTAAAAGCATCCATGGTGGAATCCCGACCTAACGTAGATCAATCCACGTCTTGCAGGATGGGCGTGGATATACATACAGCATCACACCCCCTGAGAAGAATGTGTCAGCAGAGAAGGTGGACTCATCAGGATACTAATAGACCATGTGAACGATCCGAAACGATCAGGCTTGTATGCCAATCATGTATGTGCGTGTCCAAAAAGAGGAAAAAACATTAAAGTGTATAATAGAGTGCTGTGATGTATAGAGTGAGAAAAAGATCATTTTTTAGATATAGTGTAAATAAATAAAATAAATAACAATAAAATGAAGATAAATATAATATATTAAGTATAAAAAATACCCACAATACATAATTAGAACTTGTGCTAAGAAAAAAGATAAAAAATAAAAAAACGGTAAATAATTTTATGATACCCACGTACTTAAGTGGATATATAATATAAATAGAAGTAAAATAACAATAAATAAAATAAATAAATGTGATATAGATTTTTTACTAGAAAAAGAGTGAGATATGTAGTGTCGTGAGATAATATGTGAAATTACAAAAAAGGAGAAAAACCTGTGCGTGTATGTACTAACCGTATGTTCGGACTAGCAAAGCCTAGCAAG
>BLSH010122376.1:318477-330150 GCA_018402905.1 Glandirana rugosa | reverse complement strand
TCTTTCTAAAATGATCTAATACTGCATTAGGGAGAGGTTCATGTTGGTGCTCTGAGGGAGAGTTTATCTTTCTAAAACCATTAACTACTGCATTAGGGACAGGTTCCTGTTGGTGCTCTGAGATAGAGTTTATCATTCTAAAACCATCTACTACTGCATTAGGGACAGGTTCCTCTTCATGCTCTGAGAAAGAGTTTATCGTTCTAAAACCATCTTCTACTGCATTAGGCAGAGGTTCCTGTTGGTGCTCTCAGGGAGAGTTTATCATTCTAAAACCATCTACTGCTGCATTAGGGAGAGGTTCCTGTTGGTTTTCTAAGGGAGAGTTCATCGTGCTAAAACCATCTCCTACTGCATTAAGGAGAGGTTCCTGTTGGTGCTCTGAGGGAGAGTTTATTGTTCTAAAACCATCTACTACTGCATTAGGGAGAGGTTCCTGTTGGTGCACTAAGGGAGAGTTTATCGTGCTAAAACCATCTCCTACTGCATTAAGGAGAGGTTCCTGTTGGTGCTCTGAGGGAGAGTTTATCGTTCTAAAACCATCTACTACTGCATTAGGGAGAGGTTCCTGTTCGTACTCATAGGGAGAGTTTATCGTTATAAAAACCATCTCCTACTCATTAAGGATAGGTTCCTGTTGGTGCTCTGAGGGAGAGTTTATTGTTCTAAAACCATCTACTACTGCATTAGGGAGAGGTTCCTGTTGGTGCCCTGAGGGAGAGTTTATAGTTATAAAAGCATCTCCTACTGCATTAGGGAGAGGTTCCTGTTATTGCTCTGAGGTAGAGATAATCGTTATAAAACCATCTCTTACTGCATTAGGGAGAGGATCCTGTTGGTGCTCTGAGGGAGAGTTTATCTTTCTAAAACAAACTAATACTGCCTTAGGGAGAGGTTCCTGTTGGTGCTCTCAGGGAGAGTTTATCATTCTAAAACCATCTACTACTGCATTAGGTACAGGTTCCTGTTGGTGCTCTGCTCTGAGGGAGAGTTTATCGTTCTAAAACCATCTACTACTGCATTAGGGACAGGTACCTGTTGGTGCTCTGAGGGAGAGTTTATCGTTCTAAAACCATCTACTACTGCATTAGGGAGAGGTTCCTGTTGGTGCCCTGAGGGAGAGTTTATAGTTATAAAACCATCTCCTACTACATTAGGGAGAGGTTCCTGTTAGTGCTCTGAGGTAGAGATAATCGTTATAAAACCATCTCCTACTTCATTAGGGAGAGGTTCCTGTTGGTGCTCTGAGGGAGAATTTATCTTTCTAAAATGATCTAATACTGCATTAGGGAGAGGTTCATGTTGGTGCTCTGAGGGAGAGTTTATCTTTCTAAAACCATTAACTACTGCATTAGGGACAGGTTCCTGTTGGTGCTCTGAGATAGAGTTTATCATTCTAAAACCATCTACTACTGCATTAGGGACAGGTTCCTCTTCATGCTCTGAGAAAGAGTTTATCGTTCTAAAACCATCTTCTACTGCATTAGGCAGAGGTTCCTGTTGGTGCTCTCAGGGAGAGTTTATCATTCTAAAACCATCTACTGCTGCATTAGGGAGAGGTTCCTGTTGGTTTTCTAAGGGAGAGTTCATCGTGCTAAAACCATCTCCTACTGCATTAAGGAGAGGTTCCTGTTGGTGCTCTGAGGGAGAGTCTATCGTTCTAAAACCATCTACTACTGCATTAGGGACAGGTGCCTGTTGGTGCTCTGAGGGAGAGTTTATCGTTCTAAAACCATCTTCTACTGCATTAGGGAGAGGTTCCTGTTGGTGCTCTCAGAGAGAGTTTATCGTTCTAAAACCATCTACTATTGCATTAGGGACAGGTTCCTGCTGGTGCTCTGAGGGAGAGTTTATTGTTCTAAAACCATCTACTACTGCATTAGGGAGAGGTTCCTGTTGGTGCTCTGAGGGAGAGTTTATCATTCTAAAACCATCCCCTTCTGCATTAAGGAGGGGTTCCTGTTGGTGCTCTGAGGGAGAATTTATCGTTCTAAAACCATCTACTACTGCATTAGGGAGAGGTTCCTGTTGATGCTCTGAGGGAGAGTTTATCGTTATAAAAACCATCTCCTACTCATTAAGGATATGTTCCTGTTGGTGCTCTGAGAGAGAGTTTATTGTTCTAAAACCATCTACTGCTGCATTAGTGTGAGGTTCCTGCTGATGCTCTGAGGGAGTGTTTATCATTATAAAACCATCTACTACTGCATTAGGGAGAGGTTCCTGTTGGTACTCTGAGGGAGAGTTCATCACTCTAAAACCATCTCCTACTGCATTAAGGAGGGGTTCATTTTAGTGCTCTGAGGGAGAGTTTATCGTTCTAAAACCATCTACTACTGCATTTGGGAGAGGTTCCTGTTGGTGCTCTGAGGGAGAGTTTATCGTTCTAAAACCATCTACTACTGCATTAGGACAGGTTCCTGTTGGTGCTCTGAGGAAGAGTTTATCATTCTAAAACCATCTACTACGGCATTAGGGACAGGTTCCTGTTGATGCTCTGAGTGAGAGTTTATACTTCTAAAACCATCTCCTACTGCATTAGGGAGAGGCTCCTGTTGGTGCTCTGAGGGAGAGTTTATCATTCTAGAACCATCTACTACTGCATTAGGGAGAGGTTCCTGTTGGTGCTCTGAGGTAGAGCTTATCGTTATAAAACCATCTCCTACTGCATTAAGGAGAGGTTCCTGTCAGTGCTGTGAGGGGGAGATTATTGTTCTAAAATCATCTCATACTGCAGTGGGGACAGGTTCCTGTCGGTGCTGGAAAAGACAGATTATCGTTCTAAAATCATCTCATTCTGGTGTAGGGAGAGATTCCTGCTGCTGGTGTGAGCTGTTCATTTTTTGCACAAAATTAAGAATTGTATTTAAAAAAAAAAAAAGAATAATAATTTAATATTCTATATTTTTTTTGTATTAATAAATAGTGCTACATAGTACATTTGTGTCCAGAATGAGGAGGACGTCAAATAAGGGACGTGGTCGTGGTGCTGCTGGTGCTGCTGGTGGTGTTGCTGAAGCTCCTGTTGCAAGGACAGGACGTAGTCGATCTGTGCCAGCTACACGCACAAGTGAAACACCTTCCTCGGGTAGCCAACAGAACCTTCAACGTTATATGGTAGGCCCGAATGGCACTCAACGAAAGCTGAGGCCAGAACAAGTGCAGGCGATAGTAGATTGGGTACCTGACAATGTCTCCAGTTCCTTCACATTGTCTCCCACCCGGTCCCTTGATGAAAGCTCAGAGATGGCACCTGAACCCCATGCCCATCTGTCTTTCACCTCAGCCCCTTGTAAATCAGCCAAGCAGTCTGAGCCCCAAGTCATGCAGCAGTCCCTTATGCTTTTTGATGACTCTGCTAGTGGGCTTTCCGTGGGCCATCCACATAGCCCTGCCCCAGAAGTGGAAGACATTGAGTGCACTGATGCCCAAGCACTTCTGTTGCAGGATGAGGACATGGAAACACCACCTCAGCACGTCTTTGATGATGACGAAACACAGGTGACAACTGCTGCAGCTTTCCTCAGTGTGCAGACTGACAAGGAGGGCAGTGGTGAAGGGTGGGTGTAAGATGATGTGGAGGATGATGAGGTCCTAGACCCCACATGGAACGAAGGTCATGCGAGTGATGTGTGCAGTTTGGAGGAAGAGGTGGTGGTCGCACAGAGGCACCAGCACAGCAAAAGAGGAAGCAGGTTGCAAAAGTGGAGCGAACGTCCCCTAGACAGTATGCTTGCCACTACCCACTGCACCCAGGGACCTAGCACACCAAAGGCAGCTCAAAGGCGTTCTCCAGCATGGCAGTTCTTCAGACTATGCGCTGACTACAAGACGCAACTGGTTTGCACACTGTGCAAAGAGAGGCTGAAGCGAGGCACAAATGTTCTAAACCTGAGCACAACCTCCATGATCAGGCATCTAAATTCAAAGCACTTGCTGCAGTGGAATAAGTACCTCAAAATCCAAGAAAGGTATCGGCCTCCTCCTGCTTCCTCGTCTGCTGCTGCCTCGGCCTCTTCCTCCACCTCTACATTGCTAGTGTCACCTGCCACCCAGCAAACAGACTATGTGACAGCAACGCCACCATGTCCGCCTCCGTCCCCAAGCATTTCCACACGGTCCCATGGAAGCTTACTGCTCTCCATCTCCCAAACACTGGAGAGAAAGAGGAAGTACCCCCTACCCACCCACGATCCCTGGCTCTGAATGCCAGCATTTCCAAATTCCTGGCCTTTGAAATGCTGTCATTCCATCTGGTGAACATGGACAGTTTTAAAAACCTGATGGCGGTGGCTGTCCCACAGTACGTGGTTCCCAGCCGCCACTACTTTTCCAGGCGAGCCATCCCTTTCCTGCACAAACAAGTCGGGGACGAGATCAAGTGTGCACTGCGCAATGCCATCTGTGGCAAGGTCTACATAACCACTGATACGTGGACCAGTAAGCACGGGCAGGGACGCTATATCTCGCTAACTGCACACTGGACAAATGTAGTGGCGGATGGGCCTGAGACAGCTAGCGGTTTGGCGCATGTCCTTCCGCCACCGAGGATTGTAGGGCATTTCTCTTTGCCCCTGTTGCCTCCTCCTACTACTGCACTTGCTCCTCCTCCTCCTCTACCACCTCCTCATCCACTCAGCATAACACCTTCACCCCCAACTTCAGCACATGCAGGGGGGAAACGGCAGCAGGCTGTTTTAAAACTGATATGTTTGGGCGATAAACCCCACACTGCGCAGCAGCTGTGGACGGGCATTGAACAACAGACCGAAGAGTGGTTGTTGCCACTGAGCCTCAAGCCCAGCCTGGTGGTGTGCAATAATGGGCGAAATCTCATAGCAGCTCTGGGCCTAGCCGGTTTGACGCACATCCCTTGCCTGGCGCATGTGCTGAATTTGGTGGTGCAGAAATTTCTAAAAAACTACCCGGATATGTCAGAGCTGCTGCAGAAAGTGCGGGCCGTCTGTGCGTGCTTTCAGCATTCTCATCCTGCTGCTGCTCGCATGTCTGCGCTGCAGCGGAACTTCAGCCTTCCGGCTCACCGCCTCCTATGTGACATGCTCACAAGGTGGAACTCCACCTTGCACATGCTGGAGAGACTGTGCGAGCAGCAGCAGACAATAGTGGAGTTTCAGCTGCAGCACGCACGGGTCAGTTGCTCTGCGGAACAGCACCACTTCACCACCGACTGGGCCTCCATGCGAGACCTGTGTACCATATTGCGGTGTTTCGAGTACTCCACCAACATGGCCAGTTCCGATGATGCTTTTCTCAGCGTTACTATCCCATTTCTATGTCTCCTTGAAAAAACACTTTGGGCGATGATGGAAGAGGATGTGGCACAGGAGGAAGAGGAGGAGGAGGAAGAGGGGTCATTTCCCTGGTTATCAGGCCAGTCATTTGCAAGTGGCTCGGAGGGTGGGTACCTGCACCAGCATAGGCAGGGTAAAAAATTTTCAAGCCAGGGCACAGTTCTGGAGCATGAGGAGGACGAGGAAGATGATGATGAGGAGGAGGAGGAACCGTGTTCACAGCAGGGTGGCACCCAACGCAGCTCGTGGGCATCACTGGAGCGTGGCTGGGGGGATACGGAGGACACAGATGATACACCTCCCACAGAGGACAGCTTGTTTTTGCCTCTGGGCAGCCTGGCACACATGAGCGACTATATGCTGCAGTGCCTGCTCAACAACAGCCGAGTTTCCCACATTTTAACTTGTGCCGATTACTGGGTGGCCACCCTGCTGGATCCTTGTTACAAGGACAACGTGCCGACCTTAATTCCCTCACTGGAGCGGGATCGGAACAGGCGCGACTACAAGCGCACGCTGGTAGACGCGCTGCTGAGGGTATTCCCAAATGACACAGGGGGCTCTGTGGAAACACTAGGCGAAGGTGGAGGAGGAGGAAGAGGTCGCCAACACAGCTGTGGTACCGCCAGCACCTCAGAAGGCAGGGTTAGCATGGCCGAAATGTGGTAAAAGCTTTGTCAGCAGCCCGCCACAACAAACAGCATCACCAGCTGATAGGCAATGTCTTAGCAGGAGGCAGCATTTCAGCAACATAGCGGAACAGTATGTGTGCATACACCTACATGTACTGACTGATGGGTTTGCCCCATTCAACTTCTGGGTCTCCAAATTGGGCACATGGCTTGAGCTTGCCCTTTATGCCTTGGAGGTGCTGGCCTGCCCTGCAGCCAGTGTATTGTCTGAACGTGTGTTTAGCACAGCAGGGGGCGTTATCACAGACAAGCACAGCTGCTTGTCCACAGCCAACGTGGACAAGCTGACGTTTATTAAAATGAACCAGGCATGGATCCCACAAGACTTGTCTGTACCTTGTGCAGAATAAACATTTAGTTATATTTGGTATACTTGTTTTTTTGAATATGTCTCAATATTTTGGGGGCTACCCCAATTAGGAAAAAAAACAAACAAACAAATAACAGTGTTGGCTACCTCCTCCTCCTCCTCCACCGCCACTTCCACCTACACTGCCACGGTCACGGCCTAGTCAACCGCTAGGCTCCTACTTTTTTGTGATTTTAAGTTATTTCCCTATCCACATTTGTTTGTAGGGAACTTGTCCTACTTCTTACCCCCATTTTGCTTCCTTTTGCAGCCCTCTAGCCCTTTGCAGGACTTTTTCACAGCCATTTTTGTGCCCAAAAGTTCAGATCACCATAGACTTCAATGGGGTTCTGGGTCAAGTTCGGGTCAAGTTTGGTACCGAACCAGAACTTTTCCGCGAAGTTCGGCCGAACTAGACGAACCCGAACATCCAGGTGTCCGCTCAACTCTACCAGTAAACTGTACCTAATCCAGTATCAGATGGTTTTAGAAAGCTAAGCTTTCCCCTCACAGCACCGCCAGGAACATTTCTGTAATACAGGATGAGATGATATTAGATCGGTAATCTGTCCCTCACAATATCAGTAAACTGTACCTAGTACAGTATTAGATTGTTTTAGAACGCTAAGCTTTCCCCTCACAGCACCACCAGGAACCTTTCTGTAATACAGGATGAGATGATTTTAGAACAATAATCTGTCCCACACAGCACCAGTAGACTGTACCTAGTTCAGTATCAGATGGTTTTAGAACTCTAAGCTTTCCCCTCACAGCACCGCCAGGAACCTCTCTGTAATACAGGATGAGATTATATTAGATCGGTAATCTGTCCCTCACAACACCAGTAAACTGTACCTAGTCCAGTATTAGATCGTTTTAGAATGCTAAGCTTTCCCCTCACAGCACCGCCAGGAACCTGTCCGTAATGGATGATGAGATGATATTAGATCAGTAATCTATTCCTCACAGCAGTAGTAAACTCTACATAGTCCAGTATCTGATCGTTTTAGAACGCTAAGCTTTCCCCTCACAGCACCGCCAGGAATCTGTCTGTAATGCAGGATGAGATCATATTAGATCTGCAATCTGTCCCTCACAGCGATGGCAGCATGCTCTCCCTACACTAGCCTGAGACGATGCGACACGCGGCATACGTGACTCCAGCTCATATAGAGGCTGGGTCACATGATGCACTAGCCTATCCCAGCCATGCCATTAGTAGGCATGGCTGTGATGGCTTCTAAGGGCAAACAAGTGAAACGCTTGTTGATTGGCGGCCCTGCAGCTATAGAAAAGGCGCGCAAAATACCCGAATACCGAACCCCAACCCAGACTTTTTTGCAAATGTCCGGGTTCAGTGCACGGACACCCCAAAGTCCGGTATGGACCCGAACTTTACAGTCCGGGTTCGTCAACTCTAGTATTAAAATCTGCAGTCCAACATTGGGTACAAATGCCCAACACATTTCAGGTCTATGCCTTTCATCAGGGGCTTATATGCAGAAAGTTTGTTGAAAATATTTGAAAAAACAATACTTGTCTATGATAAGAAAGTGTGTAACAACTACATGAGTAGATGTGTGGATGGTGTTATAGTACACCACATGGACACCGTCAGGGGTGGAGCAGTGGAAGGACTGGACAAAGACACCCTGTACTTGATATAAATGCCCAAGCTTCAAAGAGTCTTGTCTTGTGTAATGGCAATGAGAAGGTAGTAGAGGGCCTCAGTGATTGACTGGCACCCTGTCATCTGCAGAGTGTCAGTATTCTGCGCCATCGCTCCATTTACACAGTCCACTGGTACCATTACCAATCATTGAAGTGCCTTTTGAAAGATTTGGCATAGATCTGGTGGGACCAGTAGTAAAGTCTGTCCGGGGCTATCAGCGCATACTGGTAGTACTGGACTATGCCACGCGATATCCTAAAGCCATTCCCTTGCGTAATACCTCAGCTAAAACTATTGCCAAAGAGCTTGTCCAGATATTTAGTCGTGTGGGTATTCCAAAAGAACTATTGACGGATCAAGGCACCCCATTAATGTCCTGAGTCACTAAAGAATTGTGTAAGTTGTTAAAAATCTCCCATCTTCGTACCTCTATCTACCACCTGACAACGGACGGTCTTGTGGAGAGATTTAACAAAACGTTCAAAAGCATATTAAAAAAGGTGGTGGACAAATATAGGAGAAATTGGGATTTTTTTGCTGCCATACCTCATGTTTACCATACTGGAGGTACCTCAGGCATCTACAGGTTACTCCCCTTTTTAACTACTGTATGGGAGACTTTCCAGGGCATTGCTAGATGTTGCAAAAGAAACGTGGGAGGGGCGACCACGCCTTATAGAAGCGTCGTTGAGCATATCTCACTGATGCAAGATAGAATCGCTGCTGTCATGCCGCTTGTATGGGAACATTTGGAGCAAGCCCAGGAGGCCCAGAGAAGGGTTTATAATCAGGGTGCCAAAACCCAGATCTTCAACCCTGGTGATATAGTGCTGGTACTAGTCCCTACCGTTGAGAGTAAATTCCTAGCAAAGTGGCAAGGTCCCCTTGAAATTATGGAAACAGTAGGGGAGGTAAACTACAAAGTTTGCCAGCCAGGGAAAAGGAAACCCAAGCAAATATATCACTTTATTCTCTTGAAACCTTGGAAGGACAGAGAAACTTTACTGGCAATGCCAACCCCCCAAAAGGACATGGCCCCCGTGACACCTGAATTACCCATAACTGAAACCTTGTCAGTGGCCCAACAGAAGGGTGTTAAAGAATTTGTGAGTGAGAATAGAGACTTTTTCTCTCACCTACTCGGACTGACCACAGTTAGACAGCATGACATAATTACAGAACCAGGTGTCATCCTAAATGTAAAGCCCCATAGAATACCCGAGGCTAGGTGGGAAGCAGTTGCAAATGATATAAAGAACATGCTGGAGCTGGACGTAATAGAGGAGTCCCACAGTCACTGGTCAAGTCCCATAGGGCTGGTCCCAAAACCAGATGGAACTATAAGGCCTTGTAATGATGTCAAGAAGTTGAACAGCGTGTCTAAATTCGATGCGTACCCAATGCCTCAGGTCGACAAGCTTGTTGACAGATTGGGAGGTGCCCGGTACATAACTATTTTAGATCTGACTAAAGGTTATTGGCAGATATCCCTAACGGAACCTACAAAAGAGAAAACTGTGTTTTATACCCCCGAGAGGTCCTTTCAGTATAAGCGGCTTGCATGGTGCTCCTGCCTCATTCCAGAGAACGATGGATAAGACCTTACAACCACATTGCCAATACGCAGCCGCCTATTTGGACGGTGTAGTCATCCACAGACCAGATTGTGAATCCCATTTGACCCGGGTGCAAGCAGTAGTAGATTCCCTTAGGAAAAGAGGACTCACTGTCAACCCCAAAAAGTGTGCCATATGCTTGGAGGAGGCCAAATACCTTGGCTACATTATTGGTCGGCGGCTAATCAAGCCTCAGATCAATACGATTGGGGCAGTTCAAAAGTGGCCCCAACATATAAATAAAAAGCAAGTTTGTGCATTTCTTGGAATCATGGGGTACTACAGGCATTTTATACCCAATTTTGCCACCATTGCAGCCCCACTGACAGATCTGACGAAGGGTAGAGGGTCGGTCATGATCAAGTGGAATCCTGAGGCAGAGAAGGCATTTCAAATATTGAAGCAAGCCCTTTGTGCACAGCCTGTGCTTGTGACCCCAGATTTCACAAAGGAGTTTGTGGTGCAGACAGACGCCTCTGATGTGGGACTGGGTGCTGTACTGTCCCAAGTCAGAGACGGGGAGGAGCACCCAGCGGTTTACTCTAGCAGAAAGCTCAACAGACATGAGAAAAACTATGCCATTGTTGAGAAGGAATGTTTAGCTATCAAATGGGCCTAAGATGCCCTGAAATATTTCTTGTTGGGAAGACCATTCAAAATAGTCACTGATCATGCCCCTCTTACATGGATGTGTGATAACAAGGAGAAAAACAGGAGAGAGAGAGAGAGAGAGAGAGAGAGAGAGAGAGAGAGAGAGAGAACTCTCAATTAATGTGTGTGCCTGTGTGATGTAATGGATGCGTATGAACTGTCTATATGTGTAAATAAATACTTTTTTCAGGAGTGTGAACACATCATTCTTTGATGGCCATCAATAAGAAATGTGACCCCATTTACGTGCATGCATTTTTTTTCTTCTTTTTTTCTTTCTGTTCCCTTTATAATGAGTTCAATAATGGTACCAAAATGCTTCTATGTTTTTATCTAGTAATGAAACTGTGCACAGTTATACAATTTTTTTTTATAATTATTTTTTATTAAGATTTTGAATTTTACAGTAATCACAGAGAGAATACATACAGTAAGCAAAGCGAAGGGGGGGGGGGGGGTGGGAGGGGAGGTACATCATGAGTAATAGATTCATTACATTCATCACAGACGGTATACAGTTTATCAAGAAAGACAATCAAGATAATTTCGGCTCATCGATAGGGAAGAGGGTGGACCAGGTCGCCCATTTGGCGTCAAATTGTGATCTTTTGAGGTCATTGGTTGCTAGCATTCTTTCAAATATGTAGTTCTGCTTTGTTAGATGTATTACTTCAGCAATTGAGGGAGAGTTTGGTGCTTTCCATAATCTAGCTATTACCGTTTTAGTTGCCAACAATAAATGAGTGACCGTAGGTCTAAAAAGAGATGGTATATTGTCTATGCCTAGATTTAGGATAGCTAGTCCAGCGTCAGAAGGTATATTAACCTTGGTAATCTTTGAAATGACCTCAAAAACTTCCTTCCAAAGGTTGTTCAGTACAGGGCATTCCCAAAAAATATGGAAGAGGCTTCCCACTTTGCCGCAGTTACGCCAGCACAAGGGGGAGCCGTTTGTGCAAAGGCAAATATTCTAGCCGGTGTGTAGTACCAGCGCATGGAAATTTTTAACATTATTTCCCAGTGGGCTGTGCAGTGGGAGAACCTTTGAATGGAGAGTATAGCCCGTTTCACCCTTCGGAGAAGGTATAAAAAACCCTTACGGGACATGACTTGTTGGAAACCTTCCTTCAAAAACTCCAGTAAAGTTTCTAATGGTTCCAATTATATGGAAGACTGCGACCTGATCGATAGGATTTAGATCCGTATCTGTTATATGGTAGAGAAAAATCTGGATGCCAGTGAGTAAATAACAACCGTTGATTTTGCCATTATCGATCTAATACCTTTCGTGGTTTGAGAGGGAGTTAACGACTTCATTATGTAGATTGTTTCGTCTTGATGTATAAACTTTCTTACGATCGTTGGTTACTGGAGTTTTCTA
>BLSH010122376.1:293615-306669 GCA_018402905.1 Glandirana rugosa | reverse complement strand
AACTTGAATTTTCCTGGCTGTGTGGCGGAGCTCTGATTCTAAGCAGCCATCTCAGAGCCCGCTAGCCACGCCCCTCCTACAGTTATACAATTTCAACCACCATGGCTCTCAGAAATGTAGAACTTTATATATTTTTCCTGAGGCTCAGAGTGAAGTTTTCATTCACTCTGACAATGGTAAAGTAAATGATAATACATTATTTTGCACCTTATTGCATCTTGTGGATTCAGTATGTTTGTGTTTTTTTTTCCTCCTTCTAAATTGACTCATGTCCTGTTATTGTGTATGAAGGTTATACAGTATGTTTACATGTTTTCACTCTAGACTTCAGGCACTTATAAACCCACCGAGTCTGTGTCTTCTTGAATTTTTTTAAAACCTTTTCAGAATATAGATATAGAGTATGTGTGTCCCCAAGCTTTTTTAAATTTACTTACTGTTGACTGACTCATTACCTCTGCTGGAAGATGGTTCCAAGCCTCAACTACTAGTTTAGTCGTTGGGAACCTCACAGAGAGGTAGAATGAGGGGTTAGTAATGGTTTCTGAGTTTTGTATTTTAGGAAAATACACAAACATCCGTGGATAATCCAGATCTGACCCAGACTGGGGTAAATACTTAGAAAATCAGAGGACCTTAAAGCATAGCAACATTATTATGTTTGCCTTAAGGAAAAGCCTCTGAATTGGATTAGTCAGGACTAGCTAAATTCTAAAGTACTGTACCAGTCTTAGCTTCTCAGTTGTTGATACTGTAAACATGTTTCTACTTCAAAGGTCTGGCCATTGTTTTTTTTTTTTTTCTTATCACATCTCACATGTGCTGTAAACAGCTGCATTCTTTGAATCCTCCAATCAGGTTGTGCCCAATATACATTTGCTAGGTACAGAGACCAATTAGGGGCATTATATTAGCCACAGTACAGAAAGGAGATGGGGATATAATGCTTTTTCACCAAGCTATGTGCTCTCTTTGTGTTGGGACACCCAGCAACCAGCATTTGATGAAGGCTCCATAGCCAAAACACATCAGCATATAGCCTGTCCCTGCATACCCATGTAGCAAATAAAGTACTTTTATTCAAGAACATCCGAGTTGCCAGCCTTCCTGATCACATACTGTATACACGTAAACTAGTTAACAATTCTCATCAAATGACCAGAAATATTGTACAGTCAATGCACAGTATGAAGGTCACAATTTAAGAGAAAGAGATGAAGCAGACTGTATCAAGAAACAAAAGTCTATCATTTGTCATTCACTAACCAGATGGTAGAGTCACTGCACAATATGTAAAGCAGCTCTGTTAGGTCCCAATTTGAGAGGAAGATATGATGTAGGTTTTATTAAGAAATAAAAATAATAGTCTAATATTTCTCAGAAAATACCCAGACATTCTGTACAGTTGACGTACAGTATGTAAGCAGCTTTGTTAGGCTTCAATGCAAGAGGGAGAGACTTGACATGTTTTATAAAAAAAATGCAATTTAGAGCGTATTATTTCAGAAACAATAGCCAGAAATATTGCACAGTTTATGCATAGTATGTAAGTATCTTTATTTGACCAAAATGTAGGAGGAAGAGACAAGGCTAGTTTTCTCAGGTAAAAAAAAGTGTACTTTTTCACAGACAATAGCCAAAAATATTGTACAGTCAATGCAGACCATGTAAGCGAAAGCACTGCGCAAACTGTTGGCGCTATGTAAATCCTGTATAATAATAATAATGTAAGCAGCTTCATTAGCCTACAATTTGAGAGGAAGAGGTTAGCTATGGCAATTGGGGAAATGTGGATGCGGTTCTTTGGTGCAGTAAGCTGTACCATACAAGTATGTGGTAATTTGTTGCAAAGAAAGGCCAACGTTGCCTCCACCAGTCAGAGGTTCATGCCACTAACCCCCCCCCCCCAAAATAATATGTAGTGGTGTGTGTTCACATTAGTTATTATAACTATTATGCACAATTTATATAGTGACAACAATTTGTGCAGCTCTTTACAATATAAAGGGATATAGTACAGTTACAGTGCAAGAAGGTTAGGAGGGGCCTGCTCACAACAATCTAATAATTTGCCAGGTCTGTAAATTGCTAACAAGCTGTGTTTGCCATGGACCCATGCTTGACCCAAACCTGAAGCTGATTCCTAGTTGTAGCACATGTTTAAATACATGTGTTTTCTATTCATTGTAAGAATTGTTAGTAGATTATCAAAGTATAACCCAATTATTTTGTCTATGTTTGAACAGTAAAGATAGTTGAAAACTCAATAAAGATTTATTTTTTTTTCATATTTTCTAAAACCTTGTGACAATTGACAGTAATTGAAAACCAAGCTATTTCTTTCTCCCTTTGTTCCCTGGAAAATCTACAGCGGTTCCAAGAAGTAATTTGTCAATTGTCTGATTGCAAAACTTTTGTGTGCAGCCTTCCATGGGCAGCTTTGCAGTTCAAGAAATCTGACTGCTTCTGGGATGATAATAGAGCTGTATAAGGGAAACTATTCACCTTTATCAGCACTTGCAGATATTTTGCTTAGCTGTTACCATACAATACAAATAAAAAGTGTGGTTAAAAAATAGAACAGGTCTGCTAAGTGCAGCTAAGATGACTCAAGTGAATTCTTTTATCATTCCATTAAAAATTGGATTTGACCTAGACTCTTTATTATCATTGCTAATTATAACTAACATACTGCTTACGAAAGCTGATGCTCTATTGCTCCAAACAGTTTCTGTGGTATGTCAAATTATTCCAAGATAAGCATGTCATCAGGATAAAGGAATGCAAGGAACATTTTTTTCACATCCCCAGCAGGAAGTCTAAAATTGGTATAGTAAACACTGCAATAATATTGCTAATGATGACTTCTATTTAGGCATTATCAAGACATTCTTTAACTCCTTTTTACTTTGCTGTAAAATGGACAATTATGGGAAATATTGATAGTTTTTAAAACTATATTTTCATTATATTTGGAAAATACAAATGATATTTGGAATATTTCTATGCTACAGCTTTGAAAAGTGTGTAACATGAAAAATGGGGGAGAGGGAGCAATACAGGAAAAAATAATACATAGTGTAGTATAAGATAGCATTAAAGAATCTTACAGTTGTTTTAGGAAATCAAAAAACATAACTTTTCAGAGCATATATGATATTGGACCAAGAGAAGTAACAATGCACCATTCCAGGCAAAGGTACTGGAATTAGGCAGCTGAAAAGAGTAAATGCCGCACATGAATTTGCATTTATTGTTGGGCTATGACTCACACATGGCCACATTTTATGTGTCTGTCTTTTTAACAGGGCCGGACTGACCTACTGGCAAATTTCCCGGAAGTCCGCCTGCCCTGGGGTCGCTTTGAGCTGTGGCCGCAGCGTTCCCCTCACTCCTCCTCTTCCTATTGTGTGACACACACAGCGGTCTGCCGCTGTGTCATGGAGCTGAGTCTGAAATGTTTGGTGTGCTGTAGCAAAGTCCCGCCTCCTAGACCGGCTTGTGTGATAGATGGAACACACTGATTCAATTTTCAGGCATTGGAGATGCCTGCTGTGTGTAATCAAGGCACTGGTGAGTCTGTATTGATGGGCACAGTGAGTCTGCATTGATGGGCACAATGAAGCTGCATTCATGGACATGTTGAGGCTGTATGCATGGGCACAGTAAAGCTACATTTGATGGGCACAGTGAGGCTGCATTGATGGGCACAGTAAAGCTGCATTTGATGGGCACAGTGAGGCTGCATTCATGGGTACAGTGAGGCTGCATTCATGGGCACAGTGAGGCTGCATTGATGGGCACAGTGAGGCTGCATTTGATGGGCACAGAAAAGCTGTATTTGATGGGCACAGTAAGGCTGCATTAATGGGCACGGTGAGGCTGCATTAATGGGCACGGTGAGGCTGCATTGATGGGCACGGTGAGGATGCATTGATGGACACAGTGAGGCTGCCTTAATGGGCACAGTGAGGCTGCATTGATGGGCACAGTGAGGCTGCATTGATGGGCACAGTAAAGCTGCATTTGGTGGGCACAGTGAGACTGCATTTTATTGGCACTGGTAGGCTGCATTTGATGGGCACTAATGAGGTTGCATTTGATGGGCACTGGTGAGGCTGCATTGATCTCTTGTATCATGTCCACAGCCTCTAACCATCTCCTGTACCATGCCTGCAGCCTCAAACCCTCTCTTGTATCATGTCTGCAACCTCTGATCATCTCTTGTCTTATATCATGTCTGCAGTCTCTGAGGGGGGAGTCTTGAGAGGAGTCAAGAGTGGGATTGCTGCCAGGATGGGGGTCATGGGATAAAATGGGATAAGTCAGACATGTGTGGACTATGGAGAGAAGACTATAAGATAAAACCAGAGCCACCAAGCTGAAGCCGACTGACTGAGCCCTGCACTGTGCACCTGAGAGGAGGTCAGTGACAGAGCCACCAGGCCAGTCTGAAGGGGGTCACTGATGTAAGGGGGGGTGAATACAATAATGTAAGGGGCACTGATATAAAGGTTTCCCTCTTATATCAGTAACCCACCCCTTTAACTTAGTGTATATGTATTCTTTCTGTGCAAGGTGGTCTTTGGTCACGAGAGCCCCCCCCCCCCCATGTTCCCAGAGTCCCTGGGGTCCCCCTTTGATGATTGCTCCACTTTTAACACTTTTAACTGGAATTTTCTATATATAATACGCTGCATGAAGAGGACAGAGAGGCTAGCAGATCTGCTCCAGCCTGCTCTAAAACTGGCATACAAATACAAGGGCCAACCCCTCCAACCACCGGAACGTCCCCACGTACCTTGAGGACAGGCGACATGGATCGATTTGTCTCCTGGCCACGATCCTGCTCCGGATCCCGCTCACGGCACACATCTCCATCACAGATGGCCTCAGATCCCAAGATTGCCGCGGCGCCACAAGCCACATCTCTCTCAGACAGCATTCCTGATGATACACAGTGGGAAGCGGTGGAAGAAGGCGACTTCATTGCAGACATGGAGGCAAGTAACTCAGGGGGACAGGATGATCTGGGGGGAGTACATGGGAAAATAGCCAAGGCAGTAGCAGCCCTCTACTCTCCCACCATAACAGCTGCAGTAGGACGTGCTGTGGTGGCGGGAATTGCACAGCTCAGAAAGGAGCTAAGGGAACACTTTCAGAGGCTCACTGAACCCAAACAATACATCCTGAAGATGATCAATACCACTCCAATGCAGCCATGGAGCAATACACCCGGGCACAACAAACTCTCCAAGATCGCAGAGAAGATTCAGAAAATCATTCAAGGAGAAACAATTTAAGAATCCTTGCCCTCCCAGAATCCATGAAACCATGGTCTCTGCCTGACATCTGCTCCTCTCTCATTCTGGAGATCTTAGGAGTAGGGATGAGCCGAACACCCCCCAGTTCGGTTCGCACCAGAATTTGCAAACAGGCAAAAAATTTGTGCAAACACACGAACGCCATTAAAATCAATGGGACCCGGGGATGCCCCCTCTCACACAGTGGGAAGCCCATAAATGTGTGCTCAGAGGCTGCCTCCTCGCACTAAAGGCAGCGCACAGAAAGTTACACCAGCAAACAGTCACAGATCTGATCCACAAGGTTAAAACTCTTGAACGCGCCCACAAAAGCACTACGTGACTATCAGGAACTTACACAAACCAGGGAGTTACTAAGGGAAGAGATCAACCGCAAAACAAGACGTAAATTTACCTTAAGTCATAAGCTCTTTTATGAGTGGGGTAACAAATGTGGAAAATGTCTGGCTAGAGCCATCTAAGCAAAAAAAGCGAGTTCAAATGTCCATATCATAAAAGATCTCCAGGGAAGGCCAAAGGTAACAACTACAGATATAGCTTCTCAATTTGAGACATACTACTCCAACCTCTATAACCTCCCCCGTCAACATGCTGAACGAGGAAATACCACCCCAAGACCTTCCCTTATCCAAAACTTTCTCCAAAAGTACTGCCCTAGGCCAATCGATCCAGAAGACGCCCAACTTCTAGAACAACCGATCTCAGAAATAGAGTTCAAAATGGCAGTCAAACAACTGAAGGTAGGCAAGAGCCCGGGATCAGACGGGTTCACGGCGACATATTATAGGACATTCACAGATACACTAGTGGCCCCATTCCTCTCAGCATTTAACTCCATACCGACATCTACACTCCCCTTCAACAGATTGCTGGAAGCACACATCACGGTAATACCGAAAGATGGTAAAGACAACACAATAGTATCCAACTACAGACCGATATCCCTGCTAAATGTGGATGTCAAACTATTCACTAAAATCCTCACAAACCGTCTTCTTCGCCTTCTGCCTGCCCTGATCCAACATGATCAAGTAGGCTTTGTCCCCGGGACAGAGGCCAGGGACAACACTACAAAAGCCCTTAATATACAACACTGGTTACTTACAGCTAACCGCAAAGGATTTTTCCTCTCCCTTGACGCGGAGAAGGCGTTTGACAGGCTGGCCTGGGACTACATGGGAGCAGTACTCCGTCACATAGGCTTACAAGATAAAATGTTCAACTTCATCATGTCCCTCTATACGACCCCAGCTCGGGTGCGGGTTAACGGCCACCTGTCAGATGCCTTCTCCTTAAGCAACGGGATGAGACAGGGCTGCCCACTGTCCCCAATACTCTTTATTTTGACCCTGGAACCAATGCTGTGTCAACTCAACTAAATAGGGACATAAGAGGGGTGTCGATAGCTGATCGATCCTATAAGATAGCCGCCTTTGCTGAAGACCTCTTACTTTTCTTAGAAGACCCCCACATTTCCATCCCTAACCTTCTGAAAGATTTTACGTTATTTCAACGTTTATCTAACCTTAAAATCAACCTAGCAAAATCGTTTGCTCTAAACATTACTCTCCCCCAAGAACTAGTGACCCAATGTCAAAATAACTTCCCCTTCCAGTGGAAAAAAGATAAGATCAAATATTTGGGAACATACACGACACCCAACATCTCTGACCTTTACGCCCAAAATCACCTACCTCTTCTCAAAACTATCTCAGAAGACCTAAAGAAATGGAATAAGCCCTATTTTTCATGATTTGGTAGAGTGGCAATATTAAAAATGAACATCCTCCCACGCATATTATTTATCCTCCAAGCCATCCCTATCCAACTCCCCCAAACGGTCTTCAGCTCTATCAAGCAGAACTGCCTCAAATTCGTATGGAACCACAGGAGCCCTAGAGTAAGCTATGCTCAACTGACGAGACCCAAAATGAAGGGAAGGAGGCATAGGCCTTCCAGACTTCAAGAATTGCTATTGGGCCTGCCACTTGGCCAGACTCGTGGACTGGGCCGTACACAGTAAAAATAAAGACTGGGTTCACTTGGAATCCTCTTTTACTGACATACCTCTGAAGATGACCCCGTGGCTCCAACCGACCCACATACCCCCAGCATTAAAAACGCATCCACTTATCCAGCCAACCTTAAATTGCTTCAGGGTAATATGCAAAAAAACACGATTATCGTCCAACCCTGGGCCCCTTACCCCTGTATGGCTCAATCCAGCATTCCCCCCGGGATGTCCAAAATTTTTTTAAGGGATATATGGCCCCTTCCTGACATATTGGCACATCAATTCTTTAGAGACGGCTCCCTTGTGGATCGGGAAGCGATCGCTACCAATGACCCCACTACACCCCTCTCACCCTGGACATACTTTCAAATTCGACATTTCCTGAGGGACATTGACCGTGACTCTGTGGTCTCTCGCTCACCCCATTTGAACACCTCTGCTCTCAAACGAAGAGTCAACAACAGTTAATATCAAACATCCATAACATGCTTTTTGCTGAAGTGAAACCCTCCTCGGGGATTGCATGCACAAAATGGGACCTACAGATAGAAATAACAAATGAACAATGGGAAAAAATATGCTTGATTACCCACAGAGGCTCACTCAATGTCTCAATTCAGGAAAACAACTTTAAGATCCTGACATGATGGTACAGAACCCAACAATTGCTTCACAAGTTTAACCCACATGTGTCTGACAGATGCTGGAGATGTTCCAGAGAACCTGGCACTCTCCTGCACATCTGGTGGGCGTGCCCGCTCATACAACAATTTTGGACACAAGTGCACAACCTAACATCCAAAATATCCACATACACCCTAGATTACACACCACCCCAACTCATCCTGCGTCCTTGACCCCGGACCCTGAACACCATTGAAGTCAATGGTGACCCAAACTTTTGGGCACAAAAATGGCTCTAAAAAAGTAATGGAAAGGGCTAGAGGGCTGCAAAAGGAAGCAAAATGGGGGTAAGAGCAAGACAAGTGCCCTGCAAACAAATGTGGATAGGGAAATAACTTAAAATCGCATAAAAAAATACAAATTGGAGGAGGAGGTGGATGTGGAATAGGAGCCTAGAGGTTGAGGAGGCGGTGACCGTGGCGGTGTAGGTGGAAGTGGCGGTGGAGGAAGAGGAAGTAGCCAACACTGTTTTTTATTTGTTTGTTTTTTTTTCTAATTGGGGTAGCCCCCAAAATATTGAGACATATTCAAAAAAATTGCTATTCTGCACAAGGTACAGACAAGTCTTATGGGATCCATGCCTGGTTCATTTTAATAAACGTTAGCTTGTTCACGTTGGGTGTGGACAGGCGGCTGCGCTTGTCTGTGATAACGCCCCCTGCCGTGCTAAACACACGTTCAGACAATACACTGGCTGCAGGGCAGGCCAGCACCTCCAAGGCATAAAGGGCAAGCTCAGGCGATGTGCCCAATTTGGAGACCCAGAAGTTGAATGGGGCAGACCCATCAGTAAGTACGCGTAGGCGTGTGCACACATACCGTTCCACCATGTTGCTAAAAGGCAACGTCTTAGCAGGAGGCAGCATATCAGCAAGTGGTACTGTTTGTTGTGGCGTGCTGCTGACAAAGCTTTTCCACATTTTGGCCATGCTAACCCTGCCTTCTAAGGTGCTGGAGGTGCCACAGCTGTGTTGGCGACCTCTTCCACCTCCTCCTCTGCCTTCGCCTTGTGCTTCCACTGAGCCCCAGGTGTCATTTGGGAATGCCCTCAGCAGCGCGTCTATCAGCGTGCGCTTGTAGTCGTGCATCTTCTGATCACGCTCCAGTGAGGAAATTAAGGATGGCACGTTGTCCTTGTAATCCAGCAGGGTGGCCACCCAGTATTCAGCACAAGTTAAAATGTGGGCAACTCGGCTGTCGTTGAGCAGTCACTGCAGAATGTAGTCGCTCATGTGTGCCAGGCTGCCCAGAGGCAAAGACAAGCTGTCCTCTGTGGGAGGTGTATCATCTGTGTCCTCCGTATTCCCCCCAGCCACGCTCCAGTGATGCCCACGAGCTGCGTTGGGTGCCACCCTTCTGTGAACATGGTTCCTCCTCCTCCTCCTCCTCCATCATCCTCGTCCTCCTCCTCCTCCAGAACAGTGCCCTGGCTTGAAACTTTTTTAACCTGGCCTATGCTGGTGCAGGAACCCACCCTCCAAGCCAGTTGTGAATGACTGGCCTGATAACCGTGGAAATGACGCCTCTTCCTGCTCCTCCTGTGCCACATCCTCTTCCATGATCGCCCGAAGTGTTTTTTCAAGGAGACTTAGAAGTGGTATAGTAACGCTGAGAACAGCGTCATCGGCACTGGCCATGTTGGTGGAGTACTCAAAAACACCGCAATATGGTACACAGTTCTCACATGGAGGCCCACTCATTGGTGGTGAAGTGGTGCTGTTCCGCAGAGTGACTGGCTCGTGTGTGCTGCAGCTGAAACTCCACTATTGCCTGCTGCTGCTCGCACAGTCTCTCCAGCATGTGCAAGGTGGAGTAACACCTTGTGGGCACATCGCTTAGGAGGTGGTGAGCGGGAATTCCGAAGTTCCGCTGCAGCGCAGACAGGCAAGCAGCAGCAGGGTGATAACGCCGAAAGCAATCACAGACAGGCGCACTTTCTGCAGCAGCTCTGACATATCCGCGTAGTTTTTTTAGAAATTTCTGCACCACCAAATTTAGCACATGCGCCAGGCAAGGGATGTGCGTCAAACCGGCTAGGCCCAGAGCTGCTACTAGATTTTGCACATTATCGCAAACCACCAGGCCGGGCTTGAGGCTCAGTGACAATAACCACTCATCAGTCTGTTGTTCAATGCCCGTCCACAGCTGCTGCGCAGTGTGGAATTTATCCCCCAAACATATCAGTTTTAAAACAGCCTGCTGTCATTTCCCCCTGGATGTGCTGAAGTTGGTGGTGAAGGTGTTACGCTGACTGGATGAGGTGGTAGAGAAGGAGCAAGCGCAGTAGGAGGAGGAGGCAACAGGAGGCAAAGAGAAATGCCCTGCAATCCTCAGTGGTGGAAGGACATGCGCCAAACGGTTAGCCGCCTCAGGCCCACCCACCACTACATTTGCCCAGTGTGCAGTTAGCGAGATATAGCGTCCCTGTCCGTGCTTACTGGTCCACGTATCAGTGGTTATGTGAACCTTGCCACAGATGGTGTTGCGCAGTGCACACTTGATCTTGTCCCCGACTTGTTTGTGCAGGGAAGGGATGGCTTGCCTGGAAAAGTAGTGGCGGCTGGGAACCACGTACTGTGGGACAGACACCGCCATCAGGTTTTTGAAACTGTCCGTGTCCACCAGACGGAATGACAGCATTTCAAAGGCCAGGAATTTTGAAATGCTGGCATTCAGGGCCAGGGATCGTGGGTGGGTAGGGGGGTACTTCCTCTTTCTCTCCAGTGTTTGGGAGATGGAGAGCTGTAAGTATCCATGGGACCATGTGGAAATGCTTGGGAACGGTGGCGGACATGGTGGCATTGCTGTCACATCATCTGTTGGCTGGGTGGCAGGTGACACTGGCACTGTAGAGGTGGAGGAAGAGACTGAGGCAGCAGCAGAAGAGGAAGCAGGAGGAGGCTGAGACCTTTCTTGGATTATGAGATGCTTATTCCACTGCAGCTCGTGCATTGCATGTAGATGCCTGGTCACGCAGGTTGTGCTCAGGTTTAGAACATTAATGCCTCACTTCAGGCTCTCATTGCACAGCGTGCAAACCACTTGTGTCTTGTCGTTAGCATATTGTCTGAAGAACTGCCACGCCGGGGAATGCCTTTGAGCTGCCTTTGGTGTGCTAGGTCCCTGGGTGCAGTGGGTAGTAGCAGGCGTACTGTCTAGGGGACGGTCACTCCGCTTTTGCATCCTGCTTCATCTTTTGCTGTGCTGGTGCCTCTGTGCGACCACCACCTCTTCCTCCAAACTGCACACGTCACTCGCATGACCTTCATTCCATGTGGGGTCTAGGACCTCATCATCCTCCACATCATCTTCCACCCACCCTTCCCCACTGCCCTCCTTGTCAGTCTGCACACTGTAGAAAGCCGCAGCAGTTGGCACCTGTGTTTCGTCATCATAGAGACATGCTGTGGTTGTGTTTCCATGTCCTCATCCTGAAACAGAAGTGGTTGGGCATCGGTGCACTCAATATCTTCCACTTCTGGGGCAGGGCTCTGGGGATGGCCTACGGAATGCACACTAGCAGAGTCATCAAAATGCATAAGAGACTGCTGCATGACTTGGGTCTCAGACTGCTTGGCTGATTTACAAGGGGCTGAGGTTAAAGATAGATGGCCATGGGGTTCAGGTGCCAACTCTGAGCTTTCATCAAGGGAACAGGTGGGAGACAATGTGAAGTAACTGGAGGCATTGTCAGCCACACAATCTACTATCGCCTGTACTTGTTCTGGCCTCAACATTTGTTGAGCGGCATTCGGGCCTATCATATAACGTTGAAGGCTCTGTCGGCTACTCGCACCTGAGGAAGGTGTTTCACTTGTGCGTGTAGCTGGCACACCTCGACCACGTCCTCTTCTTGCAACAGGAACTTCCCCAACACCATCAGCACCAGCAGCACCATGACCATGTCCCTTATATGACGCTCTCCTCATTCTGGATGCAAATGTATTATGTAGCACTATTTATTGATACTAAAAAAAAGAATAATAAATTATTATTCTTTTTTTTTTAAAACAGCAACGTAGACACACTTTTTATTTTTGTGCAAGAAATGCACCGCTCACACCAGCCGTAGGAACCTCTCCCTACTCCACTATGAGATGATTTTAGAACGATAATCTGTCCCTCACAGCACCGACAGGAACCTCTCCCTACTCCACTATGAGATGATTTAAGAACGATAATCTGTCCCTCATAGCACCGACAGAAATCTGTCCCTACTGCAGTATGAGATGATTTTAGAACAATTATCTGTCCCTCACAGCACCGACAGGAACCTCTCCCTATTCCACTATGAGATGATTTTAGCACGATAATATGTCCCTCACAACACCGACAGGAACCTCTCCCTACTCCACTATGAGATGATTTTAGAATGATAATCTGTCCCACACAGCACCGACAGGAACCTCTCCCTACTCCACTGTGGATGATTTTAGAACGATAATCTGTCCCTCACAGCACTGACAGGAACCTCTCCCTACTCCACTATGAGATGATTTTAGAACGATAATATGTCCCTCACAGCACCGACAGGAACCTCTCCCTACTCCACTAGGAGATGATTTTAGAATGATAATATGTCCCTCACAACATCGACAGGAACCTCTCCCTACTCCACTATGAGATGATTTTAGAACGATAATCTGTCCCTCACAGCACCGACAGGTACCTCTCCCTACTCACTATGAGATGATTTTAGAACGATAATATGTCCCTCACAGCACCGACAGGAACCTCTCCCTACACCAGTATGAGATGATTTTAGAACGATAATCTGTCCCTTACAGCACCGACGGGAACCTTTCCCTACTGCAGTATAAGATGATTTTAGAACGATAATCTATCCCTCTCAGCACCGATAGGAACCTCTCCCTACTCCACTATGAGATGATTTTAGAACGATGATCTGTCCCTCACAGCACCGACAGGAACCTCTCCCTGCTCCACTATGAGATGATTTTAGAACGATAATATGTCCCTCACAGCACCGACAGGAACGCCACGACACTCCCTGTATAATAGTAAGATTTTA
>BLSH010122376.1:273624-285782 GCA_018402905.1 Glandirana rugosa | reverse complement strand
CGGTCTTGGTGGACAAGGTCTCCACAGTTCCATATTCACCTAATTAAATAATGTAATTCTAATGGAAGGACACATAGTACTAACACACACTCACATCACCACAATATCCATAGATAAACCCATCACAACTCGCTTGGGCCTGACATTGCAAGCCCAGGCATGGCTTGAAATCCCACAGGCACCGTGCCTGGGCCTGGGCCTGTAAAGTTTTTAGCAAGCCCAAGCCAGGCCCCAAGACGATAAAATGAGGTGCACAACTCTTCGACGTCCCGTCGGTTAGTTGTTCGCAAAGTGACCAAACGGGAATACCGAACCCGAACGATTTTTGAAATGTCCGGGTCCGGGTCCGTGCCACGGACACCCTAAAGTTCGGTACGGACCCGAACGTTACAGTCCGGGTTCGCTCAACACTACCCAAATAGATACCTATAACACCACTACACTCACACACAATCATGATACACAGGAAGGTAATCTTAATGTAATAAATTAATCCACTTATACCTTGACACCTCTGGAACAGGTGGTTCTGGCACGTGGTCTGAGTTTTTGGCCCACTAGAGATCTAGACAAATTTGAGGTCATAAAAGACCTCCAAATGTTTGCTAAAAAATTTATCTTAAAACAGCTTTACTCTAAGGAAGGACCTAAAAAAACGAATCTTGAACCCCAGGAACTCCAGGCCTTAGATTCACTCATTGCCCTTCTGGAGAACAATGATCCACCAGACCTCATTGATAAAATAGACCTTGAGCATGTGTTCCAGTGTCTTGACCAATCTGAACAACTAAGCAGTCAAACAATGAATGTATTTAAAAAGAAATCTGACAAATTTCCCACATTGAATGCCAATTCTAACATTCTGGCATTCATTAAACTTACCTGTAATGAAATTAAAAAGTTAAAAATGAGTCATCATGACAATTTATCTGAACCCGAATGACAAGCCCTAAAGTCATTGGCATCCAATTCCATGATCACAGTGAAACCCCCTGATAAGGGGCGCAACATCGTGATCATGGATAATGAACAATACATCACTATGTGTGAAAAAATTCTCAACAAATTATGGTACTGCTGTATCTCTTCCACTAGGGTTGCTAGGTTCCAGTGGGAATTCTACCATCTGGTAGATGAGGGCTATGCAAACAATGCCATTCCTAAATCCGTGTGGGAATATGTGAGAACATATTTCCCCAAAACACCTACCTTCTACTCACTGCCCAAAGTACATAAGAGTATGCAAGAACCCTCGGGCAGACCGATAATTTCCGGCAACGGCGCCCTCGCAGAAAACTGCCTTCTTGAGGAGTGGGACCTTGCAGGCGCTGCTGGATTTAAATCCATGGTGGCGTATTGTGGATTTGGATTTGGAGTTTGTGGATGGACAATTACGCCCACATGTACTTAATCTCCCAAGTTACATAAGGGATACGATTAATTTGTTACAAAACATAGATGGTATGTACGTTCCATCTACAGCAACACTTGTGGCCATTGATGTAGAGGCCCTTTATAGCTCTATCCCCCATGACCGGGGGCTAGCCTATGTAAGACCAGCCTTATCTCACATATCTCACAGACCAGCCAAGATGATAACCCTCTGAACAAATTTGTTATTGATGCACTGGAGTTTATACAGCAGCACAATTATTTCACTTTTATCGGCTCCCATGTCCTCCAGGTGCAGGGGCTGCGATGGTGACATGCTGTGCCCCGTCATATGGCAACCTGTACCTGGGGGAGTGGGAGCATTCAATTCAGACATCAGAGGACTTCCTTCCATTCATGCACTATGTGCTACTCTGGTATAGATACATTGATGACATATTTATGGTCTGGGATGGTCCCCATGACCTGCTGCAGTCTTTTCTACAGTCCATCAACACCAACAACTTCAACCTCCACTTTACCATGACCTATCATCCAGAAGCAATTACCTTTTTGGACATTCAGATCCATAAATGATCAGACGGTCTGCTTACCAGCAGACTTTATAGAAAACCCACAGCTGGAAACTCAATACTACATGCTAGTAGTTTCCATCCCAAACCTCTGATTTCATCAATACCATACAGTCGGTTTTTGAGGGTTAGGCGCAATTGATCCGATTACTCTGACTTTCAACGGCAGATTTACTTAGAAAAAGACTCTTAGCAAGAGGCTACTCAAATACATGTCTAAAAAGGGCCTACAAGAAAGCGTGTGCAAAAGCTAGACATACTCTACTATACGGTCAAAAAGCACCACAACAGACAAATGAACCCATCCGCATCATCACACGATATTCCAACCAACATAAAAAGATCAGAAAAATAGTCAACAAGTATTGGCATATGCTCACCAATGATCCCCTAGTGGGTGTCTTTGTCCCAACCACCCCAGCATTCACTTTCAGACGAGCCAGATCACTAAAGAATGGCTTAGTCTCTAGTGAATTCAAAGGGGGTCGGGAGGAGACCCATGTAAAAGGTTGGGTACCTTCAGATGTGGCAAATGTAACTATTGTAGATACATAGACACAAAACATTCTTTAACTTTACAGAATGGGGAAAAGTACTGTCCCCAACATTATGCTAATTGCAAAACAGAAGGGGTTGTCTACCTTCTCCTTTTGCACATGTTCATATTTCTACATGGGGAAAAAACAAAAATGCATCTTGGCAACGTGCCTACAGACACATCGCCTCTATGCAGACATGCAACACCGATCTCCCACTTGGGAGGCATGTGGCAGATGTCCATGGGGGATATTTCCTATAACCTCTTTTTTGATCTTGGACCATATTCATCCAGGCTTGAGAGGCGGTGATTGGAATAAGATTCTGCTCCAATGTGAGCAAAAATGTATCTTCTGTCTTAATGCCACCTGCCTCCCTGGTATGAATACTGCCATATCCTATAGACCATTTCTAGAGGGCTTAACCTCGGGCTCTGAGTTTGAGGGCTGATTTTGAGGCTTAAAAAACTCTCCTTTTCCTTTGACGGTATTCACATCACTGGGAATATACATACACCACAAAACCCTATTCAATAGCACTAGGATATATAATTATGTCAATGGCCTCCTTGCCATATACGGAGTTATCATTATGGCAGCCTGGGTAAATTCACTCTGCCCCTGATATCTTTACTACTACATTTCACCTGTTTAATATTACACCAATACGATGTGGATTGTTTGCAACTGTATATCCCTTTGATGGACTCTCCCCTTCTGATGTATCGCTGTAATGTTGTTCCATATTTATACTCTCTCTGTACTGTATGTTGTCCCTTTCAGCTGTTTGCACTGGATGCCTTCTCGGAATCATCCACTGGGTGGCGCAACTTGTTGGTCTCCTCTCTTCCCCATCCGGCGCACAAAGGCCAGCGAGCGGGGTTCTCCACGTCGGCCTTTGTTGACATGGCAACCTCCTGCTTGGGGACATCTGTCCTTGGCCGGTCCTTGCCATTTGGCGCTGGTGGGTGACGCGGGCTTCCGCAGCCCGCTCTGAGAGGGCGTGTATTTTTGTGGGAGTGCCAGACTGTTAGCTGGCTGGACGCCTTAGGTGTCTATGTCAGATGGCTGCCATTCGCTGCATGTCCTCTGGGTGGGAGGCGGTGCTGGGCGCCATAGGCCTGGGGGGGGGCACCCAGACCTCCCTCTCCTCCTCTCATCACATGTGACTCATTAGTATGCGATTGATATCGGTGTAAAAAGGGCCGATCAGCATACACCCCCTCTGTCTACTGTATGACGGCTGGCGGGAGGAGCGGGCTGCACACTCAGAGGTAATTTTATACAACAATTAATCTTGGATTATGCACTGTGCAAAATTGGACAAACTGCTCCAGGTTTCTCTTGGACACTGTCCACACTGAGACATAATGTAGAAGTTTGGGTCTGCGACTCCTTTTGAATGTTTACGCATGAGCTCATTGCTGCATATGCACATATATCTAGTACACTATTGAGGTAATATTGAGCATTTTGTTCATTATTTTTCATTTTTTATTTATCCATTTTTATTTTTCGATCTTGTAATTTTCAATTATATATCCCCCCCTTGTGGACAGACTGCTTATATACTTCAACTACTATGTGCATGGTCTTTTTAAACCATTTGACAAAGTAAGTAAGCACATGAAGTGTGTGTGTGTTTTTTTTTTATGTTTTATTCTTTTTTTCCCTGCTATAGATGCACATTTATATTTATATTTTTCTTGAGTTAAACACTCTTTAGTACACTATCTTGTTCTTCCTCCCCAAGATTGAATTAGTACCCCATGCACACAGGCACCCGCTCTTTTGACTGATTGAAAATCACGCTCCAACACTTTAAGTTTTTCAATTGCATTCATATGTCCACCCCTGTTAGAAGGGTTTGGTAGGTAATCTTTGCATTTTCTTGTGATTATTCAGTACTATTGACGGCCTCATCTACATTCTGTGCATACAGCAGCTGTCTAAATGTGCTTTTTATACCTTCCAACAATTTTTTTTTTTTTTTTCTACTCATCAGATCTGTGCAATCAGGTAGTCTCCTGATGTGTGGCGTTTGGATACTGGTCACCCTTTGCTCCCTTTTGGTGGAATATTTGGGACCGGTTGTTGCTTTCCGCCTCTGTGGATGATTTGAAGCCAGTTGCAGCAGCATCTTTTCTTCCTGTTTTTAACACTTACTAGCCTTATATGAGAACCTGTGTCTATGCTATACACTTTTTAAATGGTCAGTAGCCACATGTTTTTTTAATATTGTTTATACCTGATTATATTATTGAATGTACTCTTTATAGCTTTGATATTTATGTATCTTCCTTTGCCTGCTATAGATATTAATGAGTAATACCACCACTTTCCCCTGATGAAGAGGAACAATGCACAACCTCGAAACGCTTTGGGTAGCACTCTGTTTCACTAACACAGTAGTGTCTTCAAATAAGTGGTTTTGTTATGTGTAATTTGTTGCACATTGATGCAATACTGTTTTACATGTACATTGGGTCACTGTAACCCCCAAGTTCACCCCCACTTCTCTTTTTAATTATTGTAATTTTATACTACTTTGTATCCATTTTTCTGTGGAGTATATGCCTTTAAAGTCCCATTAGAGGGTTCTTGTTTTCTAGTTTTCATTCAGGGATGCGGGCATATTGTCAACAAATCCCAAGGAGTTAAGCGTATCCATTAATTTCCCCCAGAATGGGCGGTCTTCAGTTTGACATTTTTTTTTATAAGAAGGAGCGGGGCCACCCGGTGACGTAAATGGGTGACCCGCCTCCCTGACAACAATTGACGTCAGAAGGGGGCAGGGTCACTTGTTTATGTCACTGGGTGACCCTGCTCTTACTTATAAAATAAATGTTAGATTGCAGACCGCCCATTCTGGGAGACGCCTCTGGACAGCACGGCTGTGGCAGCAGGAGCGGGGCAGTGAAAGAAGAAGGTAGAAGAAGATGAAGGCTGAAGATAAAGAGAGGAAGAAAGAAGACCAAAAGAAGAAGCAGAAGACCAGAAGGACCAGGGCAGGAGAACATGGTGGAAGAAAGAACCACCTCTGTCAACCACCTCTGAGCCAAGACAGACTAACTCAAGCACCGCATGGCATCTTTTAGCCTGACTGCTTGCATAGCCCTTTGAACGCTTAGGGAGCACTGCAGGTTCAGAGGACAATTCTGCAGAAGAGGCCACAGAGGTAAAAGAGGAGGGTTTGGAGGAGGCAAATGTGGCAAAATCACCACCAGCTTTTTGGAGGCGTTGTGGTGGAACTAGCTCCAACACTGAACCCTGTTCAGCATCCTTCCCAGCTGCCAGCAGAGTTACCCAGTGTGCCACGAAGGAAAGGTAATGTCCCTGACCGTGCCTGCTGGACCATGAGTCAGCAATAATCTGAATCCTGATAAAATACAGTCTATCCACGCTAGAGGCAAGAATAAATAAAGTTCATAGAAATATTGCCGCCAGCAGATCGATTCCAGGTGGGAAACCAGCAAACAAATGTAAATGACACTGCAGCCCAATTGGTTAATAACAAAGAAATCAGTTTGTGGTAGATATGTGTTGATATGGAGAAAGTCCAGTGCAGCCCATCACCAGAGTCACCACCAATACAATCCGCATACCAAACCCCACTGACCCCCTATTACGGAGGGTCAGTGTGCACCTTCATTATCAGTGCGATCACTCTGCCAATCTACCTGTCAGGGAGCCCACTAAACAGCCCGTGCGCTCCGGCGTATGCGCACTCGCGCGCCGATACTCATGCGCACACGCGCATCAATACGCGCGGTTGATACAAATATTGGCGCCAGAAGCCCTGTTTAAGCTGGTCTTCTGCACTATTACTTTGCTATTTGGTCTGCAGCTTCTGAGTTCCTGTAACCTGTGTGCCAGTACCCATTTTTTGTGACCTTGACCTGGATCGTCCTTCGACTCTGCTTGACTGCTGCCCACCTTGACCTTGGCTTGCCTTGTTACCTGTCTTTGTCTGCTCCCTCTGTTTACTGTGCCCGATTGTTGCTTACCTGGCCTGCCTGATCCTGCTCTGCTGTCCAGCCAGTCTGCATCAGCATCCTGCTCTGCTGCCCAGCCAGTCTGCATCAGCATCCTGCTCTGCTGTCCAGCCAGTCTGCACCAGCATCTCGGTCTACTGGTTCTGGGACTGATCAGGCACTCTTAACCCGCTGCGCTCCCGTGGCCGCTGAGCCAGAGTTGTAGGAGAGGTCTCCCTCTACCGTCTGGCTCACCTTCCAGGTACGTAACACTACCCCTGGACTGCTGCAACTGGTCGGAAGGTAACTTTTCTCAGTATTGTCCCCAACAGTAGAGCTACCGGTTCTCTAGCTCCAACATCCAATATGGCCAGTGTCCCACATAGGAAGAGAAAAGGGACTCCAGATAGTGCAGATGGTAACCATATTAATGTATTATATAAAACGTAGCAACTCACATGTAAAAACGTAATCTTAAGCTTGATCAGCAACGGCGGGTCTCCAGCCTCAAAGATGGTGTCCGCCTCTCCAGTTCCTGGTCTCGTGTGGCGTGTGTTGCTAGGCTCCGCCCAAAGCATTTTGTCATACAGGTGACGTCATCAGGGGCATGGCCTTAACATGATGATGCACCCAATGCTCTCCCAGTAATCTGAATCCTGTCACTGACCGCCCTGTCCAACAAGGCCAAAACATTGCCTTCCACATGACGGTAGAGAGCTGGAATGGCCTTACGTGAAAAGAAATTTCTTTTGGGAACCTGCCACTGTTCACGAAAGGGGGCTGAGTCTACCAGCTGAAAAGGCAGCAATTTGAGTGCTAGCAATTTGGCCAAGCTGTCATTAAGACGCTGAGCATGTAATTGGCTGGGACAGTATTTTTTTTTTTTATGGTTCAGCAACTGGGGTTGAGGGATATTTGCCTGCTGAATTCACCTGGTGGTGTACTGCTATCAGATTGGCTGCAAGTACTTGTGGCCCGCATTGCTAGACCTTCATCCCACTCAGTGCAGGTTTTGGAGAGGGCTGGAGGTATAGTAGGGGTTGAGATCCCAGATGAGGAGCAAGGAGAAGTCCGCCTTGTTTTCTGGTGTGGGTTTTTCAGGTGCTGTTGCCAATGGACTGCATGGCTGGTCTTCATATGTCTTGTCAAGACAGTAGTGCCCAAGCGGCTGGAGTTCTGGCCACTCTTGACCCACTTCAGACATAGATTCCAAATGGCAACAGTGCGATCTAATGCACATGTGTTGAATAATGGCCACACCAAAGAACTTTTGAAAGTCAGCGGAGAGCCAAGAGCCAGCAGCGCCCTGCACCTGTGGAGCTCTGTGGTCTGATGCAATTGGGTGGCTGCCCTTAAGCTGGCCCCTGGAGGAGATCCTGCCTTGTTGGAGTTGTGCCTCCTCCTCCTCACTATCCTCCTCTCTTTTCTGAGGCACCCAAGTACAGTCCCTGTCCTCATCATCCCTCCTTCCTCATCACTGGAGCAAACTTGGCAGTATGGCAGTATGCTGCAGCTGGGGGAACATGACTGCTAGTTTATGGTCCTTCTGTGGCACCCCCTGTCTCTAGGCTCACGCTACTCCCTTCTTCAACCTGGGAACCAACATCAGATCCTTCAAATTTCTGCTCATCCTCCATCAGCATGTAACCGACACTATGATCGAATAATTCTTGGGACTCCTCCGTGCATGATGGTGGGGCTACAAAAGGTGTAGGTGTACTGTGACAAGAATCCGGTGGAATAGGCTACTTTTCCAGCTGCATTGGAAGGTAAACTTGTATGAGCCTGGGTGACAGAGGATGAACTCTTCTGCATGTTGTGGCTCAATAGCATGGCAAACAGCAGAAAAAAAGGACAAGCGTGCAGAGGATGCACCATGTCCGCCAACACCACTTTTCACGAAAGACACAGAGGCTGCTTGACCTCTTTTAGTGGCCTGAGAGTGTCTGCCTCTTCTTTGTGGCCTTCCTGACATGATGGGGATTTTTAACACCGCACTACACTGTATTATATACGGTACACCCCCGAATGCACTGATCTATCGTGTACACTCAATACACTGTGTGTATGTATATACTAGACTGTATATATTTTAAGTTGAATTACCCGTGAACACCTCATAATGTTCTCAATTCAACGAACGGGCCCGATGATCTTACGTACGACTCGAACAGAGGGCCCATCCCTAATGCTCACCCAACCAGCCGTGCTCACCCATGCATCTGTGCTCACCCATCCAGCCTCATCTACATCCATGTTCACCCATGCATCTGTGTTCACCCATGCATCCATGCTCTGCCATCCATCTGTGCTCACCCATGCATCCATGCTCACCCATGCATCTGTGCTCAGCCATGCATCTGTGCTCAGCCATGCATCCGTGCTCTGCCATCCATGTGTGCTCACCCATGCATGCGTGCTCACCCATGCATCCGTGCTCAGCCATGCATCCATGCTCAACCATGCATCCATGTTCCACCATTCATCTGTGCTCACCCATGCATCCGTGCTTAGCCATCCATCTGTGCTTAGCCATCCCCACCCGTGCTCACCCATCCCCATCTGTTCTCAGTCATCCCCATCCACGGCTCATTCATCTCCATTCATGCTCATTTATGACTCATTCATGCTCATCCATACCACATCAGTTCTCATCCGTGACACATCCATGCCACTACAGTGCTCATCTATGCCACTACAGCGCCAATCAGTGCCACTACAATAAACAACACTGAAGAAATGACAACTTTGCTACAATGTAAAGTAGTGAGTGTACAGCTTGTATAACGGTGTAAGTTTGCTGTCCCCTCAAAATAACTCAACACACAGCCATTAATGTCTAAACCGCTGGAAACAAAAATTAGTACACCCCTACGTGAAAATGTCAGAAATGGACCCAATTAGCGATTTTTCCCTCGCCGGTGTCATGTGACTCGTTAGTGTTACAAGGTCTTAGGTGTGAATGGGGAGCAGGTGTGTTAAATGTGGTGTTATCGCTCTCATTCTCTCATACTGGCCATTGGAAGTTCAACATGGCACCTCATGACAAAGAACTCTCTGAGGATCTGAAAAAAGAATTGTTGCTATACATAAAGATGGCCTAGGTTATAAGACGATTGCCAAGACCCTGAAACTGAGCTGCAACATGGTGGCCAAGACCATACAGCAGTTTAACAGGACAGGTTCCACTCAGAACAGGCCTGGTTCCACTCAGAACAGGCCTCGCCATGGTCGACCAAAGAAGTTGGGTGCACCTGCTCAGCGTGCTCGTCATATCCAGAGGTTGTCTTTGGGAAATAGACATATGAGTGCTGCCAGTATTGCTGCAGAGGTTGAAGGGGTGGGGGGGTCAGCCTGTCATTGCTCAGACCATACGCCGCACACTGCATCAAATTGGTCTGCATGACTGTCGTCACAGAAGGAAGCCTCTGCTAAAGATGATGCACAAGAAAGCCTGCAAACAGTTTGCAGAAGACAAGCAGATTAAGGACATGGATTACTGGAACCATGTCCTGTGGTCTGATGAGACCAAGATAAACTTATTTGGTTCAGATGGTGTCAAGCATGTGTGGTGGCAACCAGGTGAGTAGTACAAAGACAAGGGTGTCTTGCTTACAGTTAGACATGGTGGTGGGAGCGTCATGGTCTGGGGCTGCATGAGTGCTGCCAGCACTGGGGAGCTACAGTTCATTGAGGGGACCATGAATGCCAACATGTACTGTGGCATTATAGTGTAAGGTACCGCGCTAAAAAAAAGCCACCTCAAGAAATGCTGCCTAGCACCTGTGTAGTATCCCAAATACTATAACAGAAAATAATAAACAGATATGGTGCAGCGCAAATAAACAAAAATTAATATCTCTAGTGCCACCCTATGATCGCAGTACAAAAATGCAAGTACAAAGTGCATATATATATTGTTGAAACTACTACTGAAAGTCCATCATTATTCACAGTTCAGTGTCCATTAATACAACACCAGGGCCACCTATAGTGGTGTGATAGTCCATATACAATATGTGCAGTAGAATAAACTTCCTTTCTATAGTGTAAAAGATAAAGTGCAACAGTGCTCCTATTCAAATTTTCAGTCTCCAGGCTGAGTGGATTCTGACATAAAAACTGCTTCAAAGTGGGATCATACACCACCACCGACAATCCTATGCGTTCAACTCCAGGTGCGACCCCGCCGATGGGCCAAGTCACACTTTCCCCACTGGGGCTATTTCCTCCCTAGGCAGGATCAGGTGAGGCTCCCTGCATAACGATGGTAGTGATATTTGCAAACAAGAGAAGCTACATAGTGCTGAATCCTTTTATTTCAATCATTTTTATTGTGTTTTAGCATTGAAATACAAAGCATTAGTACTTATTTAGTAGGCTGTAATAGAACAAATACAGACAGGTGCCATATGAGTATACACCTATAACATGCAGAGTGGGAACAATCGTCAAATAGTGGGCAAGGCTCACTTCTATAGTCAGAGGGGGGAGCAGGGGAACCACCCAACCAGGCACACCCTTTGGGGTTACGGTGCGCCTAGGCGTGAGGGGCGACCCGCCCCTCCTCCCATCCTTGATATGTTTATTGCAGTAGAATTCAATGGAGATGTAAATTGTACGGCTAGAACAATGTGTCAACAGTACCATACCGGTAACATAGGCACCAGAAATATTATTTAAAAAAAAAACAGTAATACAGACAAAAAGAGATATCTAAACATTAGCCCCATGAAGTGGATCCGGAGGGACGGGCGGGGGTTCATACATCTAAGAAAACAGGCTAGACCTAGAGCCACCCCCAATGGGATCAAGCTGCGACCCCGGCCATCCAGTCATCACCCCTCCCGACCCCCAGCTCCTCCCCCCAGGGCCATAACCAGTAATTATTAAATGCAAACATCTGGATTCTAAAATCATCTAAAAACTGTATGGGAAACTATAGCAGAGCGAAACCATATCCCTGTTCTTCTCTATGCTGTAGTTTCACACACAGTTTCCAGATGTTTGCAGAACAGTTTGTCAAGGATTTTAGTTAAAGTGTCACGCACAGTTTCCAGATGTTTGCAGAACAGTGATATGGGTTTGCCCCGGTTTTTGTTAAAGTGTCACACACAGTATCCAGATGTTTGCAGAACAGCAGTTCAGTTAGTCCCGGTTTTTGTTAAAGTGACACACACAGTTTCCAGATGTTTGCAGAACAGTAGTTCAGTTAGTCCGGTTTTTGTTAAAGTGACACACACAGTTTTCAGATGTTTGCAGAAGAGTAGTTCCGGTTTTTGTTAAAGTGACACACACAGTTTCCAGATGTTTTCAGAACAGTAGTTCAGTTAGTCCCGGTTTTTGTTAAAGTGACACACACAGTTTCCAGATGTTTGCAGAACAGTAGTTCAGTTAGTCCCGGTTTTATTTACAGTGACAAACAGACTTTCCAGATGTTTGCAGAACAGTAGTTCAGTTAGTCCCAGTTTTATTTAAAGTGACACACAGACTTTCCAGATGTTTGCAGAACAGTAGTTCAGTTAGTCTCGGTTTTATTTAAAGTGACACACACAGTTTCCAGATGTTTGCAGAACAGTGAAATTGATTTTGTCCCTCTTTGGTATGATGACAAGACGTTTGTAGACCTTTGACACACACAGTGAAATTTATTTTGGCTCTGATTGACTTGATGACAAGACGTT
>BLSH010122376.1:253033-263821 GCA_018402905.1 Glandirana rugosa | reverse complement strand
AGAATGCATTTTGGGGGGGGGGTGTAATTTTTGCTATGTACATGTTATGTGTCATATAAATTGACAACTTTGTTTAAAAAAAAAATACGTTTTCATTTTCTTTCCACATTTTCTGAAGACTTGTGGGAAAAAATGAACCATTCAACGGAACGGTTTATTTTTTTCCACAAGTCTTTGGACTCGTAATGACTCATAGAATATACTTTGGGGTGCTTGCTTTCCAAAGTGGGGTCATTTTGTGGGTAATTCAATTGTCCTGGTGCCCCAGGGCCTTCAAAAGTGTAATAGGTTGTTAGGAAATTTTATGTGTAATTTATGCTCTTAGAATGTCTGATGGTGCTCCCTGCGTGTTTGACCTCTCTATGTGGCCAGGCTGTGTAAAAGTTTCACACATCTGGTATAGCCATACTCGGGGTGAGTAGCAGAATGTATTTTGAGGTGTAATTTTTGCTATGTAAATGCTATGTGTTAGAAATATCTTATAAATTGATCAGTTTGTGTAAAAATATTTTTTTTTTCATTTTCTCTCCATGTATTTTGAAGACTTGTGGGAAAAAATTAACCTTTCAAAAGACTCACAATGCCTCATAGAATAAACGTTGGGGTGTTTGCTTTCCAAAATTAGGTCATTTTGTGGTTAATTCCATTGTTCTGGTGCTCTAGGGCCTTCAAAAATGTAATAGGTCGTTAGGAAATTAGATGTGTAATTTATGCTCCTAGAACACCTGACAGTGCTCCCTGCATGTTGGACCTCTCTATTTGGCCGGGCTGTGAAAAAGTCTCGCACATGTGGTATCACCATACTCAGAAGGAGTAGCAAAATGTATTTTGGGGTGTAATTTGAAGTATGCATATGCTGTGTGTGAGAAATAACTTGTTGCTATGACAATTTTGTGTAAAATAAATAAATAAATAACTAATAATATTTTCTTAATTTTCCCAAGAATTGTGCAAAAAAATTACAACTTCAAAAAACTTGCCATGTCTCTTACTAAATACCTTGGACTGTTTACTTTTCAAAAAAGCATCATTTGGGGGCTATTTGTACTTTCCTGACATTTCAGGGCCTCAAGAAGTGAGATAGGCCGTCAGTGCATCAGGTGTGATCAATTTTCAATGATTGGCACCATAGCTTGTAGACTCTATAACTTTCACACAGACCAAATAATATACACACATTTTTGGTTATTTTACCAAAGATATGTAGCAGTATACATTTTGGCCCAAATTTATGAACAAAAATTACTTATTTGCAAAATTTCCTCATAGAAACAAAAAATAAGTGGGGTTTTTTTCAAATTTTTCGCTCTTTTTTCACTTATTTCATGTCGCAAAAAATAAAAACCCAGAAGTGATTAAATACCACCAAAAGAAAGCTTTATTTGTGTGAAAAAAATGATAAAAATTTTGTTTGGGTGCAGTGTTGCATGTCTGAGTAATTGGCATTCAATGCGTGAGAGTGCTGAAAAGCTGAAGAGTGGTCTGGGCAAGAAGGGGGTATAAGTGCCCTGTACTGAAGTGGTTAAAGAGGGAAGTGAACTTTCGGGGAGGAATTGATTAGTATCCTATGTAGGGGAGACCCTGGAAGAGTAGGAATGCATGTATAAGTCTCTAAAGGGGAGCAGAATATCATTATGTGAAGTAGTAAGTTCCCCTGAGGGTCTAGTGAAGGCAGGAGTAAAAGAGGAGCACCTATTAGCTTTCGTTGTCATAGCAAGCATATGGCCTGTACCCTCTCCCTCCTCAAAGAAAGTCTGCTGGTGGAAAAAGTGTTCGTTCTCAGCTTTTGTCAGTGAAACCTGTCATGCCATATCCTGCGCTGCTACCCATGCACGTTTCGTACTGTCAGTAGCTTGCATGACATGATTGGATTCTGCTCTAGCAGCCGCTCCTAAACCAGGGGATTCCCATTCCTTAGTTCCTGTTTTAATAATAGATATAAGGTGAATGGACTGTCCTCTTTGAAAGGCCTTAAGAGTATCCCAAAGTACCCCTAGAGAAACAGTGTTCTCATTTACAGTAAAGAAATGGGTCATTGCCTCTAGAACCGGATCAGGGTTAGGAAATAGTTCAAACCAAAAAGGGTTGATTCATCAATATACTTGTTTCGGCGGCCCCTGCGTGGCCAATTTAATCCAAAAAGGAGAATGGTCAGAGACAGTTCTTGGCTCATAGTCGGCCGATAAACCACTCGGAGCATCTCTTCATTAGCCAGGTCTAAATCAATCCTAGAAAGACTTCCATGAGTTGCAGAATTACAGGAGAATGTCTTAACCATAGGGTTTCGAGCCCTCCACATATCTCTCAGTCCCATCTCCCCAGAAGTCTTGAAAAGGGCGAGGAGTTCTGAGGTGAACCTGGCAAAGCGGTGGGTGAAAATATATACAAAGACATGTCTACAATATTGGATGCAAGAAATGGCTGGACCACCACACTCGGCTGCAACACCTCTATTGTGGAAAATGATCCATAAATTCACAGCATGGGTACAGGACACAGGAACAAGTGCTAACGCGTTTCACATCACATACGATGCTTAATCATAGCTAAACAACATAGACTGACTGCATATATATAAAGAGAAATATAGCCAACCAAAGGTGGCTCAAAAGATCCCTCCCATATGCAATCAGGCAAAATGGAAACACATCTGAGATTGGAGGTTGGACACTGAGAAGACCCCACTATTGGGTCAAACGTGTAGATCCAGCCAAAGTCAGCACGTATTAACCTATGGTGTGCAGTATCATGTGCAAAACATGAATATTTATGGATACATGTAAAATCATTGACATAAACATAAGCATAAAGTGCACAAAAATTCAATAAGAAAAATATCAAAATAAAAACCAAAAGTAGCATGTTAAATCTCTATGGCATATATCATATATTCTAATACATGTAGCTAAAAAAACTTTTTTTAGAGAAATGTGTTTCTCATCTCATGTTACCCCACACTTAATCGAAGCAATGAAATGGGGTATGAAACACAGGTTTTTAGTAGAAAATCAAAAACAAGCATGGACCCAAGTCCATATCTAGAATATTGTTAAAGTTGCCAATTACCAGGACGGGGACACCAGGGTGACTCACCAGAAAGGAAGCCATTGTTTTTAAGACCTCTGCAGAGAATGGAGGAGGGATGTACAAATTTATCAAAACACAGTGTAAGCCATTGAGGTCCCATGTAAAAGCAAATGTTAGGATAAACCATAGGTGTTTCGTCTCACCCAAGTTCACAAGCCAAGTAACAGCGGTGGCTGGTGTATATGGGGCGCTTGGGCGCCACCTTACCGCCGCTGACAAGTAAAAAAAAAGTCAGCCCGGCCCCCCTGCAGAAGGCGCCGGTATACTGACTTTTTTTTTCCTCGGCTCCTTGCTGTCAGCTGACAGCAAGTAGTGAGTCATTAAAGTATATGTATGTGGGCTGAACAGGCGCACACACATAGTCTTATTGGCTGCCCCCTGCGCCATCAGAGCCAATGACTTTGTCATTGGCTGCTGTGGGCAGGGGCGGGACTGTGGCGGACAAGCTTACTGTGTGATTACTCACACAGGCGCAGCACTCTGTGGGGTTTCAGTCCCAAGCTGCTCACCATCGCCTCCAGCATGCTGATCGCAAGCCAATCTCTGCGCCCACCTGCCTGCTATTAGATGGGGTAAGTGCGGCAGTTGTCCCGACTTCGGGTGGGGGGATGGTGGGGGGGCTAGGCCGCCACCACAAGCTCCTATCTGGTGCCCTGTATACCCTATCTGGTGTTCTGTATGCCCTATCTGGTGCCCTGTATGCCCTATCTGGTGCTCTGTATGCCCTATCTGGTGTCCTGTATGCCCTATCTGGTGCTCTGTATGCTCTGTCTGGTGCCTTGTATGCCCTATCTGGTGCTCTGTATGCCCTATCTGGGACCCTGTATACCCTATCTGGGACCCTGTATATTGCTATATGGTAACTCTGTATACTGCTATCTGGGGCTCTGTATACTGCTATCTGGGGCTCTGTATGCTGCTATCTGGGACTCTGTATACTGCTATCTGGGGCTCTGTATACTGCTATATGGTGACTCTGTATACTGATATATGGTGACTCTGTATACCTCTCTGTGATGCTGTATACTATCTGGTGATGCTGGGCTGTATACTCCTGACACAAGGGGTGGAAACAAGGGGTGGGGCTTATGAGAAGTGGGAGGTGCCAAAAAGGAAGGGCGTGGTCTGGCGCACCCCCATCCTAAAATTTCACCAGCCGCCACTACCAAGTAACCCTGCATTTCAAAACAGGTCTGTGCATAGATACCATAAGAGGTACTGCTGAAATGGAGAATACCAGGGCAAGTATATAAGTAATCCAAGTCCATGGTGAGTAAAGCAATAGAAAAAGTTGGGCAGTTTTCAGGAAAGGAGGACCAGTATCAAGAAAACTAAGCAGACCAACTGGGCCCAAGTTGCCCAAAAAGGCACATAGCAACATCCACATGGGATTACTGTGGGGCTTAAAAACTTAAGCTAGCCGTCTCCGTATGCAAAGCCTCACAGTTACAGAGTGCAATGTAATGAAAAGTTCTGTAGCAAATCACCAGACTCTTGTTTAGATCCACATCATCAACAGAGCCTGGGCCACAAACTTGAAAGGTAATGTAAAACTGTAAGAACTGCCATGTGCAAGTAGGTAGGTGACAATTTGAAGCATATTCCCAAAGGGTATTCTCCTCATGATCCAGTCATAGCTGAGCAAAGGATGGTTTCTCAAAAAAATGACCTCCCCTCCCACCATTCACAGCATAGCTGGGTATAACATGGCATATTGTAATTCCAGTGTTCTCAGACTTTTCTTAACATCAGTGAATTGAGCCCTCCTCTTCTGGACATCCCCTGAGAAGTCAGGGAATAGTGATATTTTGGAATTAACAATCACCATTGCTGGACCCATGGTTCTGGCCTTGGAAAGGGTGGTGTCTCTGTCCTTGTAATTCAGAATATTAAATAAGAAGGGGCAAAGAGGGGTGCCAAGTGGTGATGGACTTGCTGGAACTCTGTGTGCTCATTCCACAGAAAACATGGGGGAGAATAATCTTTCCCAAAGGTATTGAATAACCATTGCTCGATGAAAACTACTAGGTTTTTTTCCCTCAATTTTCTCAGGCATTCCACTGGTTCTCACATTGTTTCTCCTAAGCCTATTTTCAAGATCAAGTTGCATGCTGAGCAACTGTAGCATGGGTGGAAAGAACATCAGGCTGCAGAAGTGCCCATTCATCTTCCAGATTATTTAGGCAGGACTCCAGGGCTGCAGCATAGTCCTCATCCTGTTTGATAAATGTAAACTCAGACTTAACCTCCTTTTTGTCAGTGGCAAGGCATGCAATAGAAGTGTTACAGGCTGAGAGAATAACTCAAAGCATAGTGAGTACATAGGCATCCGCCTATGTACTCACTGTGTCCCATTCCGGCAGGGGGATAGCGGATTCATTTGGGGGTGCCGTATCATCTGTGTCCGAGTGTTTCTCTCTGCCATCACCAGGGGAGTAGGACTGCAGAATTTCTGTGCGTCTGCTTCATACTTGTACTTCGCTGGCTGAGGAAGAAGGCCATCATCTTGAGCCACATGGTCTGCTATAGACTGGTGGTGGAACCACGCTTAGACATGTCCCTCAGCTTCGTTGATAGCTGGAGGTACAGCAGTCAAGTGGTACAATCGGTTCCATATAATGCTAAGCAGGAGAGGTGACAACAGGATCATTAGCAGGATACTCAGCAGAGAGAGCTGCCCTAGTGTCCAGCTACATCCGCTGCCAAGCCACTCTCCTCACCCAAATGATGAGAACACATATCTCCCATCCAGGACATATCCTTGACATCATGCACAGCACTAATAAAGAAGTCACCTCTCTGCATGCTTGCAGGCTTCTATGACAGTCAATGATAACTTTCTGGACTGAAATCATACAAGAAAACATGGATTCTAATGTATTGCTAAAAGTAGCTGTGTTTTAAAATTCGCACTTACGAATTAGCCTATTGTATAAAGCCAAAAGTGTTCCGTAAGATTACACGATTCATGCAGATATAAGGAGAATTATTTATTTCCCCAGAATCATTTGACATTTAGTTATTTCCCACAGATACCGCTGGCTGCTTATGCCGAGAATGACTTTGTTCAAAGCTCTTGCAAGTGTTTCATAAAATACTTATCTAACACTAAATAATACTTCCTCCATCATAAGACACACAAGTAAATAAGGCCATTGTTTAGGAAGCTAAATACTTTCTTATGTTATATCATGTTCAACAGTTATTTTTTTGTTTGCCAAAACTAAAACTAATTGAATGTGTTTGTAAAGGAGACTTTGCAGTTATCAGCTGAGCAGTGTGTCATGCTAAACATAAATTAGTGAAACCAGAAGCATCACATGTCCTTCACAGCATAGCCAGCATTGTATAAAGCAAAGATTCATAATAACTAATGTATTTTTGTATGCTATCAGAAAAATACTATTTATAATATCTAGAAAAAGGTCAATATAATTTAAACTTAGTTAGAAAGGTCACAGTAAGAGACTTTTTGACTTTACTATGGACTACAATTTTTTTCCACTTTTTTAAAATGTACCATTAACTGACTAGCTATCCTAGCAAGGCTTCTTTTAGAATCACCATTTTTTGAGTTCCCATGCATGTCTTCCCTTTAATTACTAGAGCATCATCTAGAAAGGTGCTAGGATGGATTTATCAGAGGAGAAAAGTGTGTTTTATCAAAGTAAAGTATATACACCCTCACTGATAGATACAATATACATTCCTAGCTCAGAGATAAATGTGTCTAATTAGATTCTAAAATTTCATATTTTTAGAGATAGGAGGAACTGTATACAAAAAACTAGGCCCTCTGCATAACATTGGATGTGCAGCCGTGGAGTGTCAACCCTGTATAAATATAGTAAATAGAGTGGAGAGCTTTAAGGGTGTTACTGGTCACCTCCAGGTATATACATTTGCAACAACAACCCAATAATAAAAAATATATATCCAAAATGTATTAGGCATAACGCCAAACAGCATAGACATACAAACATATATAGGACTCCAAAAGTGGCCCATAAATAGATAAAAACAATTCATTTAGAAAGTGGTTGGTGTTGAAGAGTAGATTGCCAATATGTTTCACGATTTCACTGTAAAGTTCGGGTCCGTACCAGACTTTAGGATGTCCGTGCCCCAAACCCAATCCCAGACATTTCAAAAAAATCCGGGATCGAGTTTGGTATTCGGGTATTTTTTGGCGCCTATTGAATAGCTGCAGAGCAGCCAATCAACAAGCGTTTCACTCGTTTGCCCTTAGAAGCCATCACAGCCATGCCTACTAATGGCATGGCTGTGATTGGCCGGTGCATCCTGTGACCCAGCCTCTATATGAGCTGGAGTCATATAGTGTCGCAGGTCACATCATCTTATACTGGAGTAGGGAGGGGTTCATGGCGCTGCTGTGAGGGAGAGATTAGCATTCTAATATCATCTCATACAGCATTAGGAACAGGTTCCTGGCGGTGCTGTGAGGGAAAGATTAGCATTCTAAAATCTTCTGATACTGGAGTAGGGACAGGTTCCTGGTGCTGTGAGGGAAAGATTAGCATTCTAATATCATCTCATCTTGCATTAGAGACAGGTTCCTGGCGGTGCTGTGAGGGAAAGATTAGTGTTCTAAAATCATTTGATACTGGAGTAGGGACAGGTTCCTGGTGCTGTGAGGGAAAGATTAGCGTTCTAATATCAGCTCATACTCCATTAGGTACAGGTTCCTTGCGCTGTGAGGGAAAGATTAAAGTTCTAATATCAGATCATACTGCATTAGGTACAGGTTCCTGGCGCTGTGAGGGAAAGGTTGGCGTTTTAATATCAGCTCATACTGCATTAGGGACAGGTTTCTGGTGCTGGGAGGGAAAGATTAGCATTCTAATATCAGCTCATACTGCATTAGGGACAGGTTCCTGGTGCTGTGGGGGAAAGATTAGCGTTCTAATATCAGCTCATACTGCATTGGGGACAGGTTTCTGGTGCTGTGAGGGAAAGATTAGCGTTCTAATATCATCTCATACTGCATTAGGTACAGGTTCCTGGCGCTGTGAGGGAAAGATTAGCATTCTAATATCATCTCATACTGCATTAGGGACAGGTTCCTGGTGCTGTGAGGGAAAGATTAGCGTTCTAATATAATCTCGTACTGCATTAGGGACAGGTTCCCTGGCGCTGTGAGGGAAAGATTAGCATTCTAATATCATCTCATACTGCATTAGGGACAGGTTCCTGGTGCTGTGAAGGAAAGATTAGCGTTCTAATATCATCTCATACTGCATTAGGGACAGGTTCCTGTCGGTGCTGTGAGGGACAGATTATCATTCTAAAATCATCTCATACTGCAGTAGGGACAGGTTCCTGTCGGTGCTGTGAGGGACAGATTATCGTTCTAAAATCATCTCATACTGGAGTAGGGACAGGTTCCTGGCGGTGCTGTGAGGAACAGATTATCATTCTAAAATCATTTCATACTGCAGTTGGGACAGGTTCCTGTTGGTGCTGGGAGGGACAGATTATCGTTCTAAAATCATCTCATACTGGAGTAGGGACAGGTTCCTGTCGGTGCTGTGAGGGACAGATTATCATTCTCAAATCATCTCATACTGCAGTAGGAACAGTTTCCTGCCAGTGCTGTGAGAAACAGATTATCGTTCTAAAATCATTTCATACTGCAGTAGGGACAGGTTCCTGTTGGTGCTGTGAGGGACAGATTATTGTTCTAAAATCATCTCATACTGGTGTAGGGAGAGGTTCCTGTTGGTGCTGTGAGGGACAGATTATCGTTCTAAAATCATCTCATACTGCAGTAGGGACAGGTTCCTGGCGGTGCTGTGAGGGACAGATTATCGTTCTAAAATCATCTCGTACTGGAGTAGGGACAAGTTCATGGCAGTGCTGTGAGGGACAGATTATCGCTCTAAAATCATCTCATACTGCAGTAGGGACAAGTTCCTGTCGGTGCTGTGAGGGACAGATTATCTTTCTAAAATCATCTCATACTGCAGTACTGACAGGTTCCTGTCGGTGCTGTGAGGGAAAGATTATTGTTCTAAAATCATCTCATACTGCAGTAGGGACAGGTTCCTGTAGGTGCTGTGAGGGACAGATTAGCATTCTAAAATCATCTCATACTGCAGTAGGGACAGGTTCCTGTCGGTGCTGTGAAGGACAGATTATTGTTCTAAAGTCATCTCATACTGCAGTAGGGACAGGTTCCTGTCGGTGCTGTGAGGGACAGATTAGCATTCTAAAATCATCTCATACTGCAGTAGGGACAGGTTCCTGTCGGTGCTGTGAGGGACAGATTATTGTTCTAAAGTCATCTCATACTGCAGTAGGGACAGGTTCCTGTCGGTGCTGTGAGGGACAGATTATTTTTCTAAAAGCACCTCATACTGCAGTAGGGACAGGTTCCTGTTGGTGCTGTGAGGGACAGATTATTGTTCTAAAATCATCTCATACTGGTGTAGGGAGAGATTCCTGTCAGTGCTGTGAGGGACAAATTATAATTCTAAAATCATCTCATACTGCAGTAGGGACATGTTCCTGTCGGTGCTGTGAAGGACAGATTATTGTTCTAAAATCATCTCATACTGCAGTAGGGACAGGTTCCTGTCAGTGCTGTGACGGACAGATTAGCATTCTAAAATCATCTCATACTGCAGTAGGGAGAGGTTCCAGTCGGTGCTGTGAGGGACAGATTATTTTTCTAGAATCATCTCATACTGGTGTAGGGAGAGGTTCCTGTCGGTGCTGTGAGGGACAGATTATTGTTCTAAAATCATCTCATACTGCAGTAGGGACAGGTTCCTGTCAGTGCTATGAGGGACAGATTAGTATTCTAAAATCATCTCATACTGGTCTAGGGAGAGGTTCCTGCTGCTGGTGTGAGCGGTGCATTTCTTGCACAAAATAAAAAGTGCGTCTACGTTGCTGCTATAAAAAAAAAGAATAATAATTTATTATTCTTTTTTTTTTGTATTAATAAATAGTGCTACATAGTACATTTGCACCTTGCTGTGCATTTCTTGTGCAAAAATTAAAAGTGCGTCTACATTGCTGGTTTAAAAAAAAAAATTCTAAATACTACATTTTGCTGTGAGGGAAAGATTAGCATTCTAATATCAGCTCATACTGCATTAGGGACAGGTTCCTGGTGCTGTGGGGGAAAGATTAGCATTCTAATATCAGCTCATATTGCATTAGGGACAGGTTTCTGGTGCTGTGAGGGAAAGATTTGCGTTCTAATATCATCTCATACTGCATTAGGTACAGGTTCCTGGCGCTGTGAGGGAAAGATTAGCATTCTAATATCATCTCATACTGCATTAGGGACAGGTTCCTGGTGCTGCTGTGAGGGACAGATTATCGTTCTAAAATCATCTCATACTGGAGTAGGGACAGGTTCCTGGCGGTGCTGTGAGGAACAGATTATCGTTCTAAAATCATTTCATAATGCAGTTGGGACAGGTTCCTGTCGGTGCTGTGAGGGACAGATTATCGTTCTAAAATCATCTCATACTGCAGTAGGAACAGGTTCCTGCCAGTGCTGTGAGGGACAGATTATCGTTCTAAAATCATTTCATACTGCAGTAGGGACAGGTTCCTGTTGGTGTTGTGAGGGACAGATTATTGTTCTAAAATCATCTCATACTGGTGTAGGGAGAGGTTCCTGTCGGTGCTGTGAGGGACAGATTATCGTTCTAAAATCATCTCATA
>BLSH010122376.1:221594-232148 GCA_018402905.1 Glandirana rugosa | reverse complement strand
CCCTCATTTTCTCCCCCCTCTTTCTTTCCCCCTACCCCCTCCCTTCCCCTTCCCCCCCTTAAATCCAATACCTTTTGATTCTAAATTGGACAATATAATCACAACCTCTACAGGTACCCAACATTAAGAAATTAACCTATTTCCCTTACACTACCCATTCTCTGCAGACGAGGAGCTTTGGCCCACTGGTTTGCGCCCCCTGGTATGAGTCAGTATGTTGGTAAGCGGATCATTTTTTACTTTCCCCAAGTTGTATACATCACATGCATTTATGGATATGGTTAATATATACAGTTATGGTAATTGTTATATTGCTACATTGTATGACCCTCCTCTTTATCGCCTTAGACATCTCTCCTGAAGAAGCGGTTTCATGCCCGCGAAACATGTAGAGAATTCTAGATGCCCTTGGCTCAACTCCTCAACCATCTTTTTTCACCTCTGGGTGTTTGTCTATCCTCCCATGTGGGAGAATTAGGTTTACCTGGTGACAAAAATTTTTTTTTATGTATTGATGTTTTATGTAAAGTTTGTTTAACTCAACACAGTGGTGCCGTGATAGTCCGATCCCCTGGGTTTTCACGGGAATATTTTGTCCAATTGGACAGTGTGAGTGTGGTTTGGGGACCACATAAATTATTCACACACCCTCTTTCCACATCAGTGATGTAGATATCCCAAAAAGGAACCAAGTTGGCATATAATTTTGTAATGTACCTGCTGAGGCAGTATAGGGGCATAGACTGGTGTTATAGGGGTGACCGGGTGGCTGGTCAGAGGATAGTGAAAGAAAATTAGTAGTATGGCCAATCCCATATGGGGCTGCAATTATAAACAAAGTGTATAGTCACTGTAGAAATACTGTAGTCACGAGTTTCCAAATTAAGCAGAAAAAGGATATCAGAGACCGATCAGCCCCTACCTTTTAATGGCTGCTGATAGAGGATTTGGTCGGAGTTAGGATTCCGAGACCCCACATTTGCATGAAACATAACATAATTGCAACTATACATGTTAATTTATTTTTTCGGGCATGTACACAAACACAAGAATAGATAGGGGAGAGGAAGGGAAAATAAAAGGGAAGAGAGGGGGCAGGTGGAGAGCGAGATTTACCAAAAATGGAAAAAGATAGGCAAAAGATGGTATAAAGATCAACAGTGATTTTATCTTTCCCATCCACCCGAAGTGAAACCTTCCAGAAAAGGCCTGAATTAAATATTCTCATTCAGGCCTGGAGGTTTAGTAGCCTGTAATTCCAAGATCCAACGGAGCTCTGACTGTAACAAATCCTTGTTCCAATCACCCCCACTGGGGTTTGGATGAATACAATCAGGGATAAGCAACCTCACCTTGGAGAAAATTCCACCCTGTTGTAATTGTACGTGTCTGCCAAGTACGGTTCAGGGTTAGCTGTCTTCATACTGAGGATATGTCTATATGCTCGTTGGATGGTCTTTCCCACGTAGAAACCACCACAGTCGCAGAGAAGCATATAAACAACACCTCGAGTCCTACAGTTGGCATAGTGTTTCGCCTTGAACCTTATCCCATTTGGTAGTGTGGGGTTGCAGATAGTGTACATGTACTGACAATATCCGCAACCCCCACAGGTAAAGGTTCCTGGATATTTGCATGGGTCATTTTTAGATGTATTGTAATCACTGTGGACCAAATGATCCTTCAGTGATTATGCTTGTTTGTAAGTAATGGCAGACTGGTTTGAAATGAAAATTTTGACCTGTGGGTCTAAAGCCAGGAGGTGTCAATGTTTTGTAAAATTCTACAGAAATTGCCATGTTGATTAGAAAACCTGGTAATAACTAGTGTATTGGTGGTATCATCAGTCTGATCTTTCTTTTTATAATGGATAAGTTGATGTCGCAATTTTTTACATGCTCTGTTATAGGCTTTTTTTAGGCAGGACCTAGAGTAGCCTCTTGATAGTAATCATACTTTCAGTAAATCAGCCTCTTTTTTAAAGGAGCTATCATCAGAGCAACTGTGCCTTATGCACAAATATTGACTATAGGGAATTGAACTTAGCAGAGGTTTTGGGTGAAAACTTGAGGCATGTAGAATGCTATTTCCGGCAGTAGGTTTACGGTAAAGCTCACTTGACAACCTTCCTTCATTGTCTTTTTGGATGGTAATGTCCAAAAATGAGATGGAATTGTGGTTATGGGTCATTGTGAATCCTAGATTCATAGAGTTGTCATTGATTTGCTCCAAGAATTGCTCCAAGCGGTTTATGGGTCCATACCAGAAAAATGTCATCAATGTAGGGATGCCACATTGAGACATATTGAGAGTATACTGCCCTTTCTGCAGAATCAAAAACAGTCTGTTCCCATTCCCCCAGGTACAGGTTGGCATACGATGGGGCACAGCACGTCCCCATCGCCACCCCCTGCACCTGGAGGAAATGGGAATCAGTGAAGCAAAAAAATTATGGTGAAGTATAAAGTCTAAAGCTTCTATTATGAAATCACTAAAGCACCAATCATGTTGAGTTATAACAGATAACACTTTTCTAATGCAAACAATTCCTAGATCATGCAGAATCGAGCTGTATAGAGCTTCAAGGTCAATTGCAACAAGCACCGACGTGGGGATCATAACAACATCCTCAAGAATTTGCAACAGATGAATAGTGTCCTGAATATAAGATGGTAAACTTACAACATGGGGGCGCAGATAGTCATCAATGACACGGTTGAGATTCTCCATGAGAACTCCATTCCCCAAGATAATTGGCCGACCTGGGGGATTAGTTGGATTTTTGTGCAACTTAGGAAGGGCATAGAAAGTAAGTATTCGGGGAAAAGGGTTACGAATGTACTCCCATTGTCCCTTATTAATAGCTCCATTTAAAAATGCTGTATCAATGAATTCATAAAAATCTTTTTCGAACATATTGATTAAGTTACGTGGAATTTTTTTATACCAAGATTTGTTGAGAGGATATTTTCCCACATCGTAGCATATTGGACTTTGCCCATTATTACGATGTTGCCTGCTTTATCGGAGGATTTAATGACTAAATTGTCATTATTAGATAAAGTTTCTATGGCTGCTTTTTCTTCCTGTGTGAGATTAGCTTTAGAAGTTCTTAAGGAGATCTTATCAATGTCTTCACTGGTTCTTAAGGAGATCTTATCAATGTCTTCACTGGTTGCCCTCACAAAGGCTGCAATATTTTGATTAATATTAAGTTGGGGAAAGAAGTCTAATTTTTTTTTCTGCATTTTTCTTCTTTCGGTTGTAATAGGGTTGGAGGGAAGATTATCCTGTTCATTTAAAAGATGTTCCAAATGAATACAGACAATGAGATCCCCTGATTTACTCTCTTCCAATAAGGAGGAAAGGGTATCAATGACCTCGGATTCAGTGGACCGACTAAGTGGACCGACTAAGGATTTGTTTTCCTACGGTTTTGAGAATGCAAAACTTCAAGGGTAAGTTTCTGTGCAAAGAGATGTACATCTTTATGATCCTCAAATTTATTAATATTATTGCCGGGACAAAAATTGAGTCCCTTTGAGAGCAACCGACTCTCTGACTCAGAGAGGTGGTGGCTAGAGAAATTGACTATATTCAAGGCATTGGAAGGGGACGTAGGGGGGATAAGTGCTAGGTGCTCCGTGGGGTAGTGGTGGACTCCGGAGCAGGAGGAAGAAGTAAAAAATCACCTTGTGTTTCAAGTGTATCATTGTGAGTGCTTCTAGAAGGATTAGGAAAGATGGGATAGTTAGGAAGTGCAGGATTGCCAAGTGCACTACCTACTGACTGTGAGGGTGGGTGACTTGTGCCTGAAACATGCTGGTCCAGTGACTGTTTTTTAGAGGATTGCGTGTGTGTCCCATCACCAATCGGTCTTTGTTTGTTCTTACGAGAAAACCTACGTCCTCTTGGACCTTAAAAAAAAGAAGAATTGTTAGATGAAGCCAGTGAAGAGCTAGATTGAGTGTCATCTGGCAGATCTTTATTCTTGTTTTGCTTGGGTTTGGTGTATTCTGTGGGTTTTGCCATCTATAACCTTTGTGCTCTCTAAAGGCAGTTTTATCACGATTAAATTTCTTCTCTTTGCCTATAATAATCCCCTTTGTGAATCTTTCTATGTGCTCCTTCAATTCCTTATCCAGTGTCTTGTAATTGGCATGAGTCTTTAAAAGATGAAGTTGAGTATTCAGCTCATCAATCTCTTTGTCCAGCAATTTGATGCGCAAATTATACTCTTCCATTAGGAGACCCATCAGGCTCCTCGAGCATATATTCAGGTATTTTTCCCGTTCCTCTTTGAACCTCGTGTCCAGCCCCTCCAGAGTGGGAAAAATCTGGATGCGAAGTCCAAAGGGATTAATATTTTCGCACATATAGTTGCCAAATGCTTTTATATGCCAATAGCACTACACTTTATTTTCTAGTGTTTTCTTTAATTTGAAAAACAGGTAGGAGAGGTCTGCATTTTTTTGCTTGTTTTGTCCATAATCATTAAGGACACCTGTCATCAGGCTTTCCCAGTCTTTACCCAAATATTGTGCCATTATACTAGGCAAAAAATGGGGCTGCAATGTGAAATTAGAAAGCTCAAAAGAGAGGAGGCTATATTGTATCTGAAAGGAGGCAAAACCATTGAACAGAAATATCCACAGAACAGTTAACAAATAACTAGAGGTCAAAGAAAAAAGAGGGAAAAATCATGACATCAACTTATCCATTGTAAAAAGAAAGATCAAACTGATGACACCACCAATACACAAGTTATTACCAGGTTTTCTAATCAACATGGTGATTTGAAGATGTCGAATTTTACAGAAACATTGGCACCTCCTGGCTACAGACCTGCAGGTCAAACCTTTCATTTCGAACCAGCCTGCCATTACCTACAAATGAGCATAATCACTGAAGGATCATTTGGTCCACAGTGATTACAATACATCTAAAAATGACTAATGCAAATATCCAGGAACCTTTACCTGTGGGGGTTGCGGATATTGTCAGTACATGTACACTATCCACAACCCCACACTACCAAATGGGGTAAGGTTCAAGGCGAAGCACTATGCCAACTGTAGGACTCGAGGTGTTGTTTATATGCTTCTCTGCGACTGTGGTGGTTTCTACATGGGGAAGACCATCCAGGAGTTCTGGCAACGAGCATATAGACATATCCTCAGTATGAAGACAGCTAACCATGAACTGCCACTTAGGAGACACGTACAATTACAACATGGTGGAATTTTCCCAAGGTGAGGTTCCTTATCCTTGATTGTATTCATCCAAACCCCAGCGGGGGTGATTGGAACATGGATTTGTTACAGTCAGAGCTCAGTTGGATCTTCAAATTACAGGCTACTAAACCTCCAGGCCTGAATGAGAATATTTCATTCAGGCTTTTTCTGGAAGGTTTCACTTTGGGTGGACGGCAAAGATAAAATCACTGTTGATTATTATACCATCTTCTGCCTATCTTTTCACATTTTTGGGAAAACTCGCTCTCCACCTGCCCCCTCCCTTTACTTTTTTTTCCCCTTCCTCTCCCCTATCTATACATGTGTTTGTCTACATGCCAGAATAAAGAAATTAACATGTATAGTTGCAATTATGTTGTGACCTTATGGAGCTTGTCCTTTATGCCATCTGATACCATACTGTCTTGTTATAGCAACCCAGGTATTGCTTTTTTGAATTCATCTTTATATCATTTTCATATGTCCATTTTTTGATGTGATTTTTTCACATCATCTCCAGCGTCGTCTCTGGTTTCGGTGGATGGTGGGCTCTCATCCCCCGTCCGGTGCACCCAAGCCGCCCGCTGATTGGCTAGGGCGGCAGGTTTTTACTCTCCCATGGGGTGCACTCCCCTTTCTGTTCTTGCCCAAGCAGTCCCTTGTGTACCGCCATCTTTTCTTGCCATCCATTGGGCCTTTCCATTGGGTTTAGGAAGTGGAGGGAGCTGGCATACAGCTGGCTCTCTCCACTCTTCCTGTTTGCGTCACAGGGAGCGGATATTGCGTTGGCGGCTGTATGACGCGTGGTGCCGCCCCGCCCCCTGTGATGGGGCGGTGCCGCGTGTCATCCAGCCGGGGATCCGACATGGATGCTCCCTGCGGCTTCCATTGGCCGGGCCGGGTGGTGGGTCCCTTTGATCGGAGCCGCTGATTGTCTTCTTTAATCCTGACCACGAGACGCCAAAACACTGGCATTCTCGTGGTGCAGGGGTGATGAGCGATATGCAGGTCAGCCAGTGTTCCTCCTAAACAGCAGATACGTTTCCATACTTTGGTTCAATCTATATTGATGGTTATCTCCACGGTCTGCATAATAATTTAATTTTTTTGGCATTATATGAATAGTAGCCCACTTCTCCATGCGTGTTATCCCTTACAAAGTGCCTACATGCTGGTCTGGGAATCTTAACTTCGACCATATCCTCTATCAGCAGCCATTAAAAGGTGGGGACTGATCAGTCTCTGATATCCTTTTTCTGCTTACTTTGGAAACTCATGACCACAGTATTTTTTCAGTGAGTATACAATTTGTTTATAATTGCAGCCCCATATGGGATTGGCCATACTACTAATTTTCTTTCACCATCCTCTGACCAGCCGTGCTGTCACCCCTATAACGCCAGTCTAAGCCCCTATACTGCCTCAGCAGGTACATTACAAATCATATGCCAACTTGGTTAATTTTTGGGATATCTACGTCACTGAAGTGATGATATATAGATGGTGATGTGTTAAGTACAGTGTCTAACTCTAATACCTACACTTTTTTATGGAGTCACTATTTGGGGTCCTCGGTTGCTGCAGTGCCTCCCCTGTGCCCTAACCCTTGGTTCACCTCCCACAGGGTGGTACCTGGCTCCCTTTTGTGGGGTCGGGAGCTGTGCCGTCCATCTGCCCCTCAGCTGGGGTACCTTGATTTGATGCTGAAGAGGTTCTTGATCACCATGTGACTACAATTGGATACATACTTTGGCACTATTTGGAGCCATATCTGATTCATATAAAGTCTCTTTCTACCTTTAAATAAAGCAAACTTATATTCTTTCTTACAGTGAATACAGTCCTTTGGACTATGTATGACTGTATTTGTGTTGATAGGTGGCAGCACTAGGCAAATTTCCATGGTTGCTATAACAATGTTTGTCTCCTTTATCTATTCACAGAAAATATCAATGTTGATCCTATATGTGGCACCTCTGATAAAGGTCACTGTTCTGAAATGCATTAGGTGCCAACATTTTGTTGCATCATATTGACACTTTGGTGATTGTCGCTTTTATATGCAATATATAGTTTGATCACTTGTACCTTGTGCGATATATCTTCATTTTAAATTTTGTATTTAATAAAAAGTGATTTTTTTAAATATAATCTATGACTAGTCTGTGCCTTTAAAAATCCCACCCCAGAGGGTTCAGTTTCCTATCAAATTCTATGGGGATGACGGCACACATGTAGCCACTGGCTCAAGCTGCCCCCCCTCTCTAATCTGCCTGATGTGCCCTGATGTGCTCTAAGATCAGGAAGTGTCACCAGCACACCAGGATCTTCAAATGAGTCCAATCTTTAATAAAAGATCACATTGTTAAGCAAACAGCAACGTTTCGGAGCCGTGCAGGACCCCTTCATCAGGCATGTGGCAAATTGTGATACAACCAAAACACTATTTAAAGAACCATCCACCAATCAGTGACGTGAAAGAATGGCCCCAGTCCCGCCCCTTGACATTAAATGACGTCATATTCCCGCCTTAAATATGTACAAAAACACAATAGTGGCACTGAAAAAGGCGACCTTTATAGTGGGGTCAAAACCGCAATCAACTAGCCAAAATCTTTTTTATGAGTCCCTAGGGTTAAACACCTCTATCCTGAGATAATTATTAGAACTGTGTTAAAAGTAAGAGGGACAGTATGGGGCTGAGGCGGTCCGTCAGTCCCTGCTAGATGGAGAGCCACTTCCAGCTTGCCCTGGCGTTGCCAGGCAACGAAGGAGGCTTGTCACCTGCCTCTAATAGCCAGTACTGTTGTGCACAGGCACCCGACGGCACCCACGCCGATACTGGGCGTCATGGCAGTAGGGGGAGTGGGCGGGACAGGGTGTGTGGGCGTGAAAGACAACTGTGTAGAGTGATACTAGGCAGCTGCACTGAGACTGCTTTGTTGTGGAGCAGTAAAGACCAGGATAAAGAAAGCAAAATACTGAAACAAGACAGAAAAAGGGGAGATAACCAAGAAAGAAGCAAGAAAAAGTAAGAAACCATTGCCAAGCATCAGATAAATAAAGAGAAAAGAAAATAAAGTGGAAAAAAGTAAAAATAAAAAATTAAATTAGTAAAAGGAAAAAAAGAAAAAGTGGACTGTAGAAGCGTCTAAGGAGGAAAATAGAGTGGGAAAAAAAAATCGAAAAAATGAAAAAATGAAACTATGAAACAAAAATAAAAATAAGATGAAATAAAAAAATGAAAAGTGAGCAAAAAACAAAAAACAAAAATATGGAAATAAAGTTTGGGAAAACACAGGTGTCAAAAAAAAAAGTATTTTTATTTTTAATAAAAATAAATAAATAAATAAGGGGGGCGGAGCTTGGCCGCACACTGAGGTGGCTGCCTGATCTCCTCTCTCTCCCAGCACAGGGAAGATTTTTTAGCACAGGACCTACTAACTGGATAACCCACCGTCCAAAATCACATTTCTGGATACTACTAATCCCCCACAAATGACAGGGAAAAAATCCCATCCTGCAGAGCCAAGGAAGCTCACTGAATTTTTCAGTGAGGCCTGCCATGCGGGCAGGCAGAACGGAGCCGGGGCCTCCAGTAAACTATCTCTCCCACATCTCCACTCCACTTCCTCCGGAGAGCCCACTGACGACATGGATTGCACAGTGCCGCAAGGGAACAGAGCCAGAGACTCCACTAAGAGGGCAGCATCTTCCCCTCACACCTCGCCATCTCACCCGGGTCCGGTAAGCAAGAAACATCTTACCTTCTCCCAAACCCGCGATCCTACCGCAAACGAACATTCGGACCAAGAACGTTCGGAATCGCTCGCTTCGCTCCCGACCACCGATAATCCAGTATCAGAGAACGTTCTTAAGCATATGTTACTCTCACTACAGAAAGATCTGAGGAAAGACCTCAGAAAAGATATCAATCAAGCCGTCGCCCACATGCAACACCAAATAGACGAGCTTGGCGAACGAACAGACACGATTGAACATCAAATGAGTAACTACGCCACTGCATATAACGAACTAGTGGACGCACACCAACACCAAGCAGAACAACTACAACACATCACAGCGAAAATGGTGGACCTAGAGGACCGTTTGCGCAGAAACAATCTCAAAATCAGCGGGATCCCTGAGTCTGTCACCCCTGGGGAACTCCCACAATATCTGCAACAGTTCTTTAAAGCGTTGGTTCCCGCTCTCTCCCCAATGGACCTAACTATTGACAGAGTGCACAGAATCTTTAAACCCTCTCACATCCCGGCGGAAAAACCCAGAGATGTGCTGGCAAGGCTACATTTTTTCCAAGCCAAAGACCGGATCATAGCCTCCGCCAGAAACATAGCGACTTTCCCGGATCCGTATACATCCCTCACTGTATACAATGACATATCTGCAGCCACAGCGCAACTGCGTAAAGATCTTTCACCGGTGACGACCATCCTAAGAGACCGTCACTTCGTCTACAAATGGGGATTCCCCACCAAACTCATCGTCACATACCAAGGAAAGTCTGTGACTATCTATCATCTCAAACAAGGCCTGAAACAACTACAAAATTGGGGCCTGTCCCCTCCGAACCTGATCTCTCCACCAAAATTCACTTTCCCACAACACCTCACGGATGGCAAGCATCACTCAAACAACACCTGATTCCGTTCAGGTACTCTCATCTCAGCAGGTGAACCATGCACAATCATTGTTTACCACCATTTCCCTGTGCTGAGAGCCCAAATGGGTTTAACTGTTTTCTCTAACTGTTCCTCTTCGACTTTCTTTCTTGTTATATTTGTCTCATAACACAGATTATCTGTCAAAAAGATGTTAACACCAATGTTGAATCCCTCCACCCCGGTTTATTGGTGTGCAAGGCACACGAACTTACACTTTGTCTTCCTTCTCTTTATCTTTCACTCTTTCTCTTTCCCTTCTCCCTCTGTCTCTCCCCCATCCTCTTCCATGAACTGGTATAGCCCTCCATACCTAACTGTTGTAAATTCAGGTACTACTGTTGTAATGTTAAATGTATTTATCTTTTTTTGCTTGGATCAGCTAGGAGGGGTCAAATCCTTCTCATTTCTGCAGCACCAATTAACATGCTTATAACCCCCTCAATCACGCTCAATGGCATTGAAAATATTCTCGCTAAATGTTAAGGGACTTAATAGTCCTTTCAAACGATCCCTTATGTGGAAAGAAGCACAATCCGAAATCATCTGTATTCAAGAGACTCCTTTTCGTACAATTAACCACGACGTCTTTACTCTTCCTAAACTGGGGAGGATCGACTAGGTTCGTTTTTTTCTAT
>BLSH010122376.1:184853-218623 GCA_018402905.1 Glandirana rugosa | reverse complement strand
TCCTCTTCAATTCAAAAGATAACACCTTCATGGACAGGCCGCATCGCCCTAATAAAGATGTTTATTCTACCTCACATTCTATACCTCTTCCGCGCCCTTCCAATACCTTTTATTACAACTCATCTGAAGAAACTACAAACTATTATTAGTAACACAATTTGGCAAGGGAAGCGCCCCAGATTCAAAACAATATACCTCCTCCACCCAGTTAAATTTAGTGGAATGGGGGCCCCGAACATTTCCTTTTACTACAAAGCCAGCATCTTAAACCACTCCAGAACATGGTGGTCCCCCAACTCCTCTTCACCCACGCTACAACTTGACAAAGAGATCTTACAACAGGACTTGAAAGCCTACCTAGGCGCCTTGATCCTTCATCCCCACCCCCAGAGACACTTTCTGGACACCATTAACGCAACCCACACAGTATGGTCTTCGCTTAGAAACATAGCAGCTACTTTGTCCCAAAATACTCTGGATCTCGGGGGCGTGGCTAACCGGCGACAGTGAAGGACGCAGAGTAACTGAGCTCCCGGCCACTACGGCACACAGCGACGGACACAGAGCGAAGGGTGAACACACAATATGTCAGCAGACCCAGCTCCGATGGCGGCACCCGCAGAGCAGAGAAAGAGGAGTTCGCAGCGCGCGGCTCCTCCACAAAAGCTGACAGATTTCTTCTCTCCCAGGAACGACAAGGGGACCCAAGATGGCGGCGTCCCTCCTTCACAGGCCGCAGCAGCAGATGATCTCTCATCTAGTTCCAGCTCCTCTATAACGTCGGTAGGTACAACTATTCACATCAGAAACAAGGGGGATGCATCACACTCCCCCCCTGACAGCCCTACAACCCGGAGCCCCATTAAATCCAAGAAAGCCAGACCAGGCAGCAATGTAGAAGAGGGCTCAGACATGGAGGAAGAAATAGTACAAACACAAACACCACAACTCACCCTGGAGCAATTCCCCTCCTCCTCCCAGCCTGTATCCATCAATGATATGAAAGAGATGTTGATCTCCCTCAGAGACACTATGCATTTAGACATGAGAAATGCACTAACCCCTATCAAAACAGACATACTAGAACTACAACAGAGAGTTGTGCATGCAGAATGTAAGATTGATGAGGCCTATGCAGCACATAATGACATTGTGGAAGCCTATCAAGAACAACAAACAGAAATACAACGACTTGCGACTAAAATCGCAGATTTAGAAGACCGCAGCCGAAGGAACAATGTAAAGTTCCGCGGAATCTCGGAGTCCATAACTAACACAGATTTACAACCCTATTTACGCCAATTACTCCACATTCTTGTTCCTAAAGCGAACGATATGGATCTGATCATTGACAGGGCCCACAGACTGCCTAAACCAACCTTTCTGCCCAACTCAGTTCCACGCGATGTTCTCGCTAGAATCCATTTTTATCAAGTTAAAGAAGAAGCAATGAGGGCAATCCGCAAGAATCCCCATCTAGAAGGGTGATATGCAGGCGTAGCACTATATAACGATCTGTCACAAGCCACTATTCAGCACAGAAAAAAACTTCTCACAGTTACCAAAGCGCTTCGCAACCATAACATCAAATACCAATGGGGAACCCCCTCAAAATTGATTGTGACCTTCCATGAAAAGGTATATAATATATTCTCCCTGGAATCTGGTCTGAGATACCTAAAGGAATGGGACATACTCCCGTCTGACCCTGCACAGGAGACCCGACAGGGTCCTTCAAACCTCAGGAAGGAATGGTCTAGATGATATAATGAAGTGAACTGCCTCACCCTACCTTAGCGACACAGTGTGCCATATGTGCCCCTACATCAATATGCCTTTGTGGTTGTCCCCGTCCCTAAAGAATGGGCCAACACCACACAATTCCCCCTTAAGGAATCTGCAGGATCTCCTGCTACTAGTTCTTGTGACTTGTTCTAAGTTTTTTTTTATGTTCTTATGGTTTTTTGTTCTACTTTTTCCGCTCATAGCAGCTGCTCTAACCACCGTCCATTCCAGACTCATTCACTTAAACTACCTGCTCCACAATGACGTATACCAACCGGATCCAAGAACTCCTTCCAAGAATCTTACCTCCAGAACTTCCAGCCAAAGACCGTTGCCAAAGAGACCTGATACAAGGTGGTATCACTTCAAAGGTATGTGCAAAACCCCTGATTACTCACTCACTGTACTCCCTGAATGAAACCTCCGCGACCACAGCAGCGCCAACGAACTCATAACATGCCCATTAAATTTATTTCCTTGAATGCTAAGGGCCTCAACAGCCCCTTCAAACGTAAGCTTCTGTGGACTGAAGCAGAAAGACTTAAAGGAGACGTCCTCAGCATACAGGAAACCCATTTCTTAAAGAATGAACCTCCGAACTGTTCCCACCGAAGATATCCCCACGTGTTCTGCGCTAATGCTAGCACAAAACACAATGGAGTCCTTATTGCCATCCATGATTCCATTGCCTTTGTCCAACAGAATATAATTACTGATCCTAATGGACGCTTCATCATATTAATATGCACACTGAATAATGTAAGGTATACCATAATATCCATCTATGCACCAAACAGTAATCAATTGTCTTTCCTACAGAAACTGCTTAAAAAAATTAACCTGGTTCGCCAGGGTAGACTTGTAATGCTTGGTGACTTTAACCTGGTTCCCGATACTTCCTTAGACAGATCCAAACCAACCCACAAGAAGAAATCATCCCTCAAACACTTTCTCCACACAGAATCACTATACGACTCATGGAGATGTACTCATGCTGGAGAAAGGGACTATACCTTCTTTTCAGCCCCCCATAAGGCATATACCAGAATTGATCTAGCCCTCATAGATCTACATACCCTCCACTCAATCCAAACGACTACAATTGAAAGTATAACCTGGTCAGACCATGCCCCAATAACGCTAACCCTATCTGAGCAATATAATGAAAGACCTTCCCTTCTATGGCGTAACAACACACAAATCTTTAAGCAGGAATTACACCGGGTTAGGGTCGCCAAGCACATTCAGGAATTTTTTGAATTTAATAAGTCTGGAAGTTACGGTATTGCAAATGTCTGGTGTGCGCACAAGGCCTTTATGAGAGGTATCCTCTTGCAAATAGCCTCGCGAGAAAAAAAACAAAAAGCACATAAACTGAACTCTCTACTAGCACAAATAGGAACTCTAGATCAACAAAATAAACATCTAACTTCCCAGAGCATTATAGATAAACTACATCAGCTAAGAACAGAACTAAAACAAATCCTTCTTCAGGAGCATGACAAACATCTTAGATACTTAAAAACTACCTTTTACCTGTATGGTAATAAAGCAGGCAAAAACTTAGCAAGGTTAGTGCAAATTAAACAGGCAAAAAGGAAAATAGCACAAATGAAAGACCCCAAAACTGGACACTTGACCCAACACCCTAAAGATATAGCAAACATTTTCAAAACGTACTATGAGACCTTATACAACCTCAAAAACGACCCCAACACTATCCAGCCAACCCAAGCAAAGATCAACAATTTCTTAGACACTCTACACCTCCCCACAATCTCCCCTGAACAGTCAGCTCAATTAAACGCCCCCTTCTCGACTAAAGAACTAGATACAGCCTTACAAAAATTAGCAACAAATAAGTCCCCAGGACCAGACGGCCTGTCCGCGGAATACTACCGCACATTCAAAGAAGCACTTTTACCTCAACTATTAGAACTATTCAACAATATAGCCACTTCCGGAACTCCCCCTAAAGAAATGCTCAAAGCCATAATCGTTACTCTCCCTAAACCTGGAAAGACCACTGACTCACCACAAAACTTTAGGCCAATCTCCCTTTTAAATGTAGACCTTAAACTATACGCCAAACTAATTGCCAATCGACTTGCCACAATCACCCCTTATCTAATTAACCCAGATCAAGTGGGCTTCGTTTTAAATAGACAGGCACCTGACGGCACCAGAAGGATGCTCAATTTACAAAAAATAGTAGAACACCGTAGGACACCATCAGCCTTTATTGCCTTAGACGCAAAAAAGGCTTTTGATAGAGTTCATTGGGGATTCATGACGACGACCCTATCAAAATTTGGCCTAACTGGATTCATAATGTCTGCCGTATCGGCGCTCTACACTAAACCCTCAGCTCAGGTCTATACATCCTCATCTCTATCTGAGGAATTCTCTATCACAAATGGCACTCGCCAAGGATGCCCCCTTTCCCCCATAATTTTTACGTTGGTTATGGAACCATTAGCGACAGCAATGAGGAATTCCTCAGACATTACAGGTATAGAAGTGGGAGGCAAATTTTACACCATAGGACTCTTCGCTGACGATGTTATTCTCACCCTGACCGACCTTGAAAACTCAATTCCAAGAGTGAATGATCTTATACACAATTTCGGAGAAATTTCCTATTACAAAATTAATATATCTAAATGTCAAGCACTACCCTTAAACCTTACTAAAAAAATCAAAGCAAAAATGAAAAACCTTTTCCCATGTCAATGGGACACTACATCAGTTCAGTATCTAGGCATACAAATCACTAGCAATTCACAAACACTATACACCGCTAACTATAAGGCCCTTCTTAGAACGACCCAAACTGACCTATCCAGACTAAATAAACAATCTCTGTCATGGCTGGGCCGCATAGCCACATTTAAAATGGTAGTTCTTCCAAAAATTCTATATATCTTCAGAACGGTACCGATCCCAATTCCCATTACCTTTTTTAATACAATCAACTCCTACCTAAAACAATATATTTGGAAGGGCAAAAAAGCACGCATAGCCTTCTCTACCTTAATAAAACACAAACGCAAAGGGGGAATGGGAGTCCCCTCGTTAATAGACTATTATAGAGCAGCGCTGCTGGATCAAATCAAAGCATGGTTTGATCCCCAGGCTTCAAAACCTTGGGTCTTAATAGAAAAATGTTACAGGGAAAAAACTTCCAAAATTTGCTGATGGCTGTCGCCTCCAAACTTCCACTCAAAATACAAGAATGGCCTTCTATTTTGGCTTCTATTGAAGCGTGGAAAGTCCTATTAAAACTAAGCAAAGATACTACTCAAACTCAACTTTCTAAAGCCCCCCTCCAGATATTTGAATTTCTAATTTCCGATTTCTCGGTCAAAACATGGGTAGACCAACAGTACAACTCCTGGGATGAAGTCCCAGACGAAATTAAATCGAAAGACATATATAGAAGCAATCAAGTAAAACATCTCTTAAAGTCATCCCAGAATACTACTATACAGATAGATAAAAAGATATGGGATTTTTACCACAAAAAAAACAATACTAAAGCAGGTATATCATACATCTATACGTTACTACAAGAAGACGCCCCTATTAAACAAACACAAGCCATTCAGAATTGGGAAAGGGACTTGGGAAAGTCGTACACGGAGCATCAATGGGCAAAAGCACTTCAATGTGCCATAAAAGCTACCCATTGTGTTCTTCACTGGGAGAATAGTTTCAAACTGATTTACAGATGGTACCTAACTCCAGTCCGACTAGGACGCATGTATCCCAATACACCCACAGATTGCTGGCGCAACTGTGGGCAAAGAGGACACCTACTTCATATTCTGTGGCACTGCCCATCAATAACTAGCTTCTGGCAAACCACCTTCCAACTGATATCCAAAATAGTAGGGCATAAAGTCCCACCTACCCCTGATTTAGCCATATTAAATCTCACAATAGAACAATTTCCTCTAGAAGTAAGACAAATAATAATCCACATTTTATATGCAGCCAGATTGTCAATAATGCATAACTGGAAGAAAGATCTTGCCCCCAATATGGAGGAAGTCATTTCTAGAACGAAACTACAATACTCCCATGAATTTGCTTTTGCAAGAGCAACCAACAATTCGGAGAGATTTGTCCAGAACTGGCAAGTTTGGACTAAGCTTTTCTGAGGAAAATAAAAAGTAAATGATCTTGGAAGGAGTGGAAATGTTTCTGATATATTGAACATTTAAGATATGATACTGGTTTGGACACCTGTCAGCATTTGTTTACAAACGAATGAACAATAGAATAGTTAGTTGACAAACTTGAAGCGTTGAAGTTGTACATCTATTACATTTGGTACGCCAATGTTCTGAACCCATCTGCCCGTCCTATACCTCAGTGAGGATATAAAGTATATCAACTAGACACCACTAAAGCTGATCATATAACAGCCTGTCCACAGTATGAGCCCAAAGGGGTGGCAGGCACTTCCTGGTGAGAGAAGGAAGACTGATTTACTGAAATAACCTATAATGGAATCTACCATATCCTTGATGACCTTGTTGTACTTCTTAGCGAGATGTGGACTGGATGTATTTTTCCTTTGTAATGGATGTATATGATGTATCTGTTATTCTTCAATAAAAATTATTGATAAAAAAAAAAAAAAAATACCCTGGATCTCATCCCACTATCCTCCCTGGAAAAAATAATACCGGACCTCAACACCCAAAAATGGACCTCGGCTGGAATCACCACAGTGGGACAATTATACTCCCAAAAGGTACTCTACTCCTTCCAAGACCTCTCCTCATCCTATCAGCTTCCCCGTACTTCATTTTACCAGTACCTTCAAGGTTCTCTTTACCACATATGGTGGCAATGCCCTTTCGTCCAACCTTTCTGGGATCAACTCTTCAAATTAACCTCTTCCATCATCAACCATAAACTATCTCCGGACCCCAAAGTAGCCCTACTTGGAATAGGCATTGAAACATGGCCCGTTAAGTACCACTCCATCCTTACACATATTTTTATAGCGGCCAGACTCGCTATAGCCCTCAAATGGAAACCTACTACCCCACCAAGCATCAGTGAAGTGACTCTTATCCTCAACGACCATGCTCAGCAGAAATACTCTTTCACAAAAACACACCTTAAACAAGATCTGTTCCTGAAAGATTGGCACCCATGGACAACACACCCACAATCCTCATTCCAAAGCTAACCCACATAACTGATGACTCTCAGCTTTGAATTTTCTGGATATATCCTATACTCTTAAGACTTAATCTAAACAACGCTGACTAATCCAAGCAGCATAATTTCAACAATCCTTTATATAAAGGTCTACCACCACACCTGAAATAACTACTTCAACCCTCTACTCGGGCTATACCAGTTCACCAACAATCCCTACCTGTTTCCCCCCCATTTCTTATTCCTCCTCTTCTGCCTTCCCTCTTTCATCTTCTCTACTGAAATAATATAAATATGTTATGTTTTGTTTCTTAGAACTCATATGCAACACAAATGTAGAAGCCTTACTTCAAGCAGACATGCCTCAATGTGACCAAAAGACATTAATTATTATTAAGCCCAAGACACAGTTTTGTTCCCAATGGGGGTGTCAGGGCAACGATACCGCTACCTCTCACTCATACTTGGAATTATTCAGATACCCAGAGGCCTCATTGAGAGCATGCGTCTAATACCTTTATCAAGTCATACTTTACTCTGTGTTCTTGAAACCACATTATCTATTATTGCTTTTCTTTTTGTCTCATTGTATGATTCTTAAAAATTCAATAAAAATTTAATGGAAAAAAAAAATAATAATAAAAAATAAAAATAAAATAAAAAATAAATTAAAAATAAAAATAAAAAATAAAAAACATATGGGAAAACAACGAGCAGCCATCCTCGTAAGAGCCAGGAAACTGGAAAAAACCTGGAGAGAAAAAGGGTTAAGAAAACACACATAACTTATTCATGAACATATTTTACATCATCTTTCGTTGAGGAAACACAGATAGGATAAGCTAGTATTGAGGCCCCCTGGTTGGACCGTGTCCAGGGTGTACATCCAGTATGCTTCCCGGCGGAGGAGGAGACGGTCACGGTCACCACCTCTCGTTGGTCGGGCTATGTGTTCAATAGCCATGCCCCTTAGTTCATGTACTTGATGTCTTTGTGAAACAAAGTGTGCGGCAAATGGTTTCTTCAAATCCGGGCTCTCACTTTCTCGGCTTTTTCCAGGGCTATCCTTATATCGCTTCTGTGCTTCCGGAAACGTAGTTTAAAGGGGCCAATAGTCTTGCCTACATATAATAGTGAGCAGGGACATTTCAAGATATAGACACAGAACTCCGTGTTACAGTTCAAATAATCTCGTATAGAGTAGCGCTTGCCGTTGTGTGGATGAGAAAAGTATTCCCCACACATCAAGGAATTGTAGATATTGCAATTATGGCATTTGTAGCAGCCACGTTTTTGAGAAATTCTGACCTGCGCTTTCGTATACTTGGATCTTGGATCAGCCTGTACCAGTATATTGCATAGGGACTTGCTGCGTTTGTGAATTAGCAGTGGTGGATACCTGATTTGGGAAGCTAATGAATTATCTGCCCTGAGAATATTGATGTTACGTGAGGCTGCCTGTTTGATAAGGTCAGGCTCCTGGTTGAAACCATGTATGAGCAGAGGCCTATCAGTATTTTTATTCATGTTGTTGGAGTCAAGAGAGGCTCTAGCAAGAGCATTGTCCAGTACCGTGCCCGGGTATCCACGTTCTAGCAGCCCATGGCCGTGCCACGTATCTGGGTGTATTTGATTCCTTCAATACGCCCAGATACGTGGCACGGCCATGGGCAGCTCTGCAGCCCCTTCATTTGCGAATCTGTTCGTTGGATACATGGAAGAGCATCACATCTATCCAATGACTCTTTTCTCTGAGCACGTCAAGTGCTGGCTAAGATTTATTGACGACATCTTCCTCATATGGGAAGGAGAGGTGACCGTTTTTCACAAGTTTGTAGCACATTTGAACAACATTTTCCCCGGTATTATTTTCAACCCAGAAATCTCCCATGATAGTATCACGTTTCTTGGTGTTAGGATTACAAATAAGCAGGGCACCCTACAGACTTCAATATTCACCAAGCCTACTGACAGGAAGACTTTATTACACTATGAGAGAGCACACCCAAAACACCTCCGGGACAGTCTTCCGATTTCACAGTTTAAAAGGATGAGACGCATCTGCTCCAATGAAGGCGAGAAAAATCTACAATTAAAAATTATGTACAACAAATTCCTAGAACGTGGATACCCGGGCACGGTACTGGACAATGCTCTTGCTAGAGCCTCCCTTGACTCCAACAAGTTGAATAAAAATACTGACAGGCCTCTGCTCATACATGGTTTCAACCAGGAGTATGACCGTATCAAACGGGCAGCCTCACGTAACATCAATATTCTCAGGGCAGATTATTCATTAGCATCCCAAATCAGGAATCCACCACTGCTAGTTCACAAACGCAGCAAGTCCCTACGCAATATATTGGTACAGGCTGATCCAAGATCCAAATATACGAAAGCGCAGGTCAGATTTTCTCAAAAACGTGGCTGCTACAAATGCCATAATTGCAATATCTGCATTTCCTTGATGTGTGGGGAATACTTTTCTCATCCACACAATGGCAAGAGCTACTCTATACGAGATTATTTGAACTGTAACACGGAGTTCTGCGTCTATATCTTGAAATGTCCCTGCTCATTAGTATATGTAGGCAAGACTATTGACCCCTTTAAACGACGTTTCCAGAAGCACAGAAGCGATATAAGGATAGCCCTGGAAAAAGCCGAGAAAGGTGAGAGCCCAGATTTGAACAAACCAGTTGCCACACACTTTGTTTCACAAAGACATCAAGTACATGAACTAAGGGGCATGGCTATTGAACACATAGTCCGACCAATGAGAGGTGGTGACCGTGACCATCTCCTCCTCCACCAGGAAGCATACTGGAGGTACACCCTGGACACGGTCCAACCAGGGGACCTCAATACTAACTTATCCTATCTGTGTTTCCTCAACGAAAGATGATGTAAAATATGTTCATGAATTAGTTATGTGTGTTTTCTTAACCCTTTTTCTCTCCAGGTTTTTTCCAGTTTTCCTTACGAGGATGGCTGCTCGTTGTTTTCCCATGTGTTTTTTATTTTTTATTTTTTAATTTTTAATTATTTATTTTTTAATTTTTATTTTTAATTTATTTTTTATTTTATTTTTATTTTTTATTTTTTTATTTTTATTTTTTATTAAAAATAAAAATACTTTTTTTTTTTTGACACCTGTGTTTTCCCAAATTTTTTTTCCAAATTTTTGTTTTTTGTTTTTTGCTCACTTTTCATTTTTTATTTCATCTTATTTTTATTTCATAGTTTCATTTTTTAATTTTTTTAATTTTTTCCCACTCTTTATGTTCCTCCTTAGACGCTTCTACAGTCCACTTTTTCTTTTTTCCTTTTACTAATTTTCTTTTTACTTTTTTCCACTTAATTTTATTTTCTCTTTATTTATCTGCTGATTGGCGATGGTTTCTTACTTTTTCTTCCCTCTTTCTTGGTTCTCTCCCCTTTTTCTGTCTTGTTTCAGTATTTTGCTTTCTTTATCCTGGTCTTTACTGCTCAGCAATGAAGCAGTCTCAGTGCAGCCGCCTAGTATCACTCTACACCAGGGATATGCAATTAGCGGACCTCCAGATGTTGCAGAACTACAAATCCCATGAGGCATAGCAAGACTCTGACAGCCACAAGCATGACACTCAGAGGCAGAGGCATGATGGGATTTGTAGTTTTGCAACAGCTGGAGGTCCGCTAATTGCATATCCCTGCTCTACACAGTTGTCTTTCACGCCCACACACCCTGTCCCGCCCACTCCCCCTACTGCATACGGCGTCAGGTTGCCATGACGTCCAGTATCGGCGCGGGTGCCGTCGGGCACCTGCGCACAACAGTACTGGCCATTGGAGGCAGATGACAAGCCTCCTTCGTTGCCTGGCAACGCCAGGGCAAGCTGGAAGCGGCCCTCCGTCTAGTAGGGATGGACGGACCGCCTCGCCCTCTTACTTTTAATACAGTTCTAATAATTATATCAGTATAGAGGTGTTTAACCCTAGGGACTCATAAAAAAGATTTTGGCTAGTTGATTGTGGTTTTGACCCCACTATAAAGGTCGCCTTTTTCAGTGCCACTATTGTGTTTTTGTACGTATTTAAGGCGGGAATATGACATCATTTGATGTCAAGGGGTGGGACTGGGGTCATTCTTTCATGTCACTGATTGGTGGATGGTTTTTAAATAGTGTTTTGGTTGTCACACAATTTGTCACATGCCTGATGAAAGGGTCCTGCGCGGCTCCGAAATGTCGCTGTTTGCTGTAACAATGTGATCTTTTATTAAAGATTGGACTCATTTGAAGATCCTGGTGTGCTGGTGACACTTCCTGATCTTATGATATGCGGTTCCAGCCGTTGGTCAATTCAGCACCCACACTACAAGTAAGCCATCTATATTAGCAGGAACGTGTGCGTTGGAAATCTCATAACTGATGTGCTCTAATGTGCCCAATGTGGCCTGATGTGCCCTAATGTACCTGATGTGCCCCATGTGCCCTAATGTGCCCGTTGTGCCCTAATGTGCTTCATGTGCCCTAATGTGTCTGATGTGCCCTAATGTGCCTGATGTGCCCCATGTGCCCTAATGTGCCTGATGTGCCCTTTGTACCCTGATGTGCCCCATGTGTCCTGATGTGCCCTAATGTGTTCCATGTGCACTGTTGTGCCCTTATGTGCCCTGATGTGCCCCATGTGTCCCATGTGCCCTAATGTGCCGTGATGTGCCCCATGTGCCATGATGTGCCCCATGTGCCCTAATGTGCCCTGATGTGTCCTAATGTGCCCTGATGTGCTTGATGTGCCCTGATGTGCCCCAGGTGCCCTGATGTACTGTGCTCTTATGTACTGTGCCCTGATGTGCTGTACCCTGATGTACTGTGCCCCGTGCCCTAATGTGCTGTACCCTGATGTGCTGTGTGCTGTACCTTGATGTGCTGTGCCCTGATGTGCTGTGCCCTGATGTGTTGTACCCTGATGTGCTATGTGCTGTGCCCTGATGTGCTGTACCCTGATGTGCTGTGCCCTGTACTCTGATGTGCTGTGCCCTGTACCCTGATGTGCACTGTATCCTGATGTGCACTGTATCCTGATGTGCTGTACCCTGTACCCTGATGTGTGCTGTACCCTGATGTGCGCTGTGCTCTGTACCCTGATGTGCTGTGCCCTGATGTGTCCTGTGCCCTTTTCCCTGTTGTACACTGTACCCTGATGTGCCCTGGGCCAGTCTGGATGAAGTCCTAGGCCAAATTTTTGTCCCAATCCAGCCCTGGAGGCGGGGGGGGGGGCAAATTGCTGGTAACTAGGATGGTGATCCTAAATATCATATACATATTTTATGATGAATTGTGGTAATGCTGCTATCATGAAAATATATTAGTTTGGGACTTATCTAGGACTATGTAGTGTCTAGGGTTGCAAACACAACGAGAACACATGAATGAGTTTTAGTATTTTGTCTTTTTGTTTGTCGGTGAGGTGGGATTGAAGACACGTTTCCCATTTGGTAATGTAGTCCGGGTAGAAGGGATTTTGAACCTTTATAAGGGCCTTATAGAACTGTGATACACAATGGAGTGGAGGATCCTTGTAGTTGAATATTGATTCAATTGGAGACAACTCTTGTAGATCTCTTAGAGGGTGAGGCAGGGATTTGATAAAGTGTTGTAACTGATTATATCTCCATCTGTCCATGAGAGTGTTGTGCTTTGTACCTATAATATCTGGTAGTGGTTTGAGAGCTTTGGAGTGTAGGACATGGTGTAGCAAAAGTGAGTTCTCTGAAGTCCAATTTTTAAATCCAGAGTCCATGGATCCGGATTGAAAGTAGTTGTGGCGCAGAAGTGGCATTAAGGGGGAGTTATAAGGCCAGAGAAATTTTTATGGAGCAAGTCCCAGATATCCAGGGTGGATGTGGTTAGAGGTGAGGTGGTCGAAGATAAAGCTCTTGAGGAGCGAGGTATCCACGGTGATGTGGATAGGTCTGCACCACATAAAGACTGTTCTAGTTGAACAACATAACTTTGATTTCACTGCATATTTCCAGTCTGATATGCGTGTCAAAGCAATTGCATGGTACTATGTTTTGAAGTATGGAAGTGCTAGCTAGACTTCCCTTACACTTTAAACGGTGAAGAACCATCCTGTATAGTCTGGGATGAGAGTTGAGTGAACCCGAACTGTAACGTTCGGGTCCGTACCGAGCTTTCGGGTGTCCGTGTTCCGAACCCGAACATGAACGTTTGAGAAAAAGTCTCAGGGTTCTGGGTTCTGGTATTTTATCACGCATGTTGAATAGCTGCAGGGCAGCCAATCAACAAGTGTTTCACTGGTTTTCCCTAGAAGCCATTACAGCCATGCCTACTAATGGCATGGCTGTGATTGGCCAGTGCATCATGTGACCCAGGCTCTATATGAGGCTGGAGTCACAGTGCTGCATGTCACATGCTCTCAGGTTAGTGTAGGCAGAGGATGCTGCTGGCGCTGTGAGGGACAGATTGTGAGGGAAAGATTGCAGATCTAATAACTAGGTAGAGATTACTACTACTGCTGTGAGGGACAGATTGCAGTGATAATAACTAGGTAGAGATTACTACTACTGCTTTTTTTTTTTTCCAAATTTTTTTTATTGAATTTTACAGAATAACGTAGAAATAAGTACAGAGTTGGAAATTCTGTCGCTCTATTGACAGTTTAGAAAATATGCAGTACATATACATTTCACAAAAGCAGTATAATTGAGCAATGAAGACATTTATGTGGGAATCTATATCTTGTGCAAATTTGAACGTGGGTGGAGTATGGGGCCTCTCCCCTCCCAGACGCCCCAGTAGGAACATAATGTGTCTAGGTAGAGGAGGAACCACATGCCCGGACCCACCTCTCTTAGATGCTCCTAGAGTGATTGGAGGTAGAAGAGTGAGGAGTTACCCTCAGGAAGCTCATGGGTATGCAAGTGGTATGTCTTATTCATATACAGGTGTAGTATCAGATTATAGTCTTTTCAATTTCTAACCAAGATGACCATTTGCTGTTGTATTTGGACAGGTTGTATACGGATAGTGCATACATTCCTTCATACGAACTATGTAGACTAATTGTTGTGGTAATTTCTGTAAGGGAGGGTGGTTCTGTTGTTTTCCATCCCCTCGTTAATGCTAGTTTGGCTGCCATAAGGATATGGGTTGTGATTAGCCTGTCCTCATGGGGGATTATGTCCATGCCAATGTGCAATAGTGCAAGTTCTGGAGTAGGAGTTATTGGAGTATTGGTGACTTGTTGTATGAGCCGGAATACTTCTTCCCAAAACTCAGTGAGCTTACTACATTTCCACATAATGTGTAGAAGATTACCTTCACTTCTGCATTTTCTCCAGCATGCTGGGTCAGTACTGGGGGAGAATTTGGAAATTTGTGTCGGAGTTAAGCACCATCTGAGGTTCATTTTCAGGTTGAGTTCCCATAGGTTTGCGGCCCTAGATGCCCCATATGTGGTTTTAATGGCTGATGTCCATTGTAGAGGGGTAAATGTCTTGCCTATCTCTTTTTCCCACCTCAGGAAGGGTTTAAGCTTCGAGAAAGAGTTTTTACTGCCCAAGAGGCCGTAGAATAGTGATATACCTCTCTTACTACCAGTTGGGTTGGTCAGGTATTTTGTTATGTCTTTATGAAATACTAAGCGAAGGTAGGGGTTTCTTATCAGACAGTATGACAGCCGAATGTAATTAAAGTATTCTTTTTTGGGTAAGTTGTATGATCGGATGAGTGTTGTGAAGGGTTTAAGTGAGTCTTGCACATATAGTTCTGAGATGTGGGCAATACCTTTTAGCTTCCAGGTCTGCACTGGAAAGTCTGGAATTAGGAGAGATATCACTGTGAAGGGCACGGGCATTGCTTTGGGAGATTCGCCTTTAGCAATTTTTTTCTTGCATAAATTGAAGGTTTCAACCGATGCACATATGGGGGGAGAATGTGATTCTCTATGTGATCTATGTGATTTGTTAGTTCTGAGGTGTGGTTTGCTAAATAGCCATGCCACTAGATCCATACCTGGGATTTGGAGGGCTTCCATATCCCGCCAAGGGCTGGACATTGCGGTTATGAACCAGGGTTTGATTTGGGCCATTATGACTGCGTGGTAGTAGTCTTTTATGATGGGGAATTCTGCACCTCCTGTTGTTCTACTTTTAGATAGGTTTACTGTTGAGCTTCTAGCTCTGGATTTTTGCCATATAAATTTACTTATGATCGCCTATATTTTGGTGAAGAAGGAAGTTGGGGCTGGTATGGGTAGAGATCTAAAAATGTATAATATTTAGGGGAGCACCAACATTTTAAATGCAGATAGTCTGCCAAACCATGAAATATACGGTTTTAGGATGTTGTTGAGGTCTGCCGGGAGTCTATGGAGGAGTGGTACATAGTTTTCTTGGAAAAGGGAGGAAGTGTTATTTGTTAGATTAATTCCTAAATAGGGAATGGATCTCACCGCCCAGGTGTATGGGAATTGTTTTTCTAGAGCTTCTTGTTGATTTTTGGAGATCCCCATGGGCAAGATAACTGATTTGGTAGCGTTGACCTTATAGTAAGATACATTGCTAAAAGAATCTAGTATTTTCACTACCGAAGCCAGGGAAGTGCCAGGTTGGGTAAGACTGAGGATTACATCTTCCGCAAAGAGATTTATTCGGTGGTCTTGGTGACCCAATGGGACTCCAGAGATGTTTGAGGCTGTTCTGATTTTTTCGGCTGGTGGTTCCATTACCAAATTGAAGATGAGTGGGGATAAGGGACAGCCTTGTCTTGTGCCATTTGAGATTTTGAAGGGGGTGGAAAGCATAGATGAGCAGAGGATTTGGGCTGAGGGGTTAGAGTATAATGCAAGAATTGCTGATAGGATGTGACCTTGGAAGCCAAATTTTTGTAAAGTTGCTTTTAGATATCCCCAATGTACTCTGTCAAATGCCTTCTCTGCATCCAATGATAGAAGCAGAGAAGGCATTCCCGTTATTTCTGCTTGGTGTATGATATTGATCATTCTGCGTGTTGCGTCCGAGGATTGGCGGCCTTTGGTGAAGCCCGATTGATCAGGGTGGATTAGGTCAGGTAGTAGATTGAGTAGTCTAGTGGCTATAATTTTCGTGAATAGTTTTGTATCGTGATTGAGAAGGGATATTGGGCAAAAGTTTTGCGGGATGTTAGGATCCTTCCCTGGCTTCGGCAAAGTGATTATTGTTGGTTTTAACATTTCATCTGGAAGTGAGGCCGAGGAGGCAGCAGAATTGAACATCTGGGTTATGTGCCCAGCCACAAGATGTTTGTATTGTTTGTAGTATTCCCCTACGAACCCATCTGGTCCAGGCGCTTTATTATTTGGTAGAGAATCAATAGCTCGTTCTATTTCAGAGATGGTGAAAGGGGCATTTAGGCTGACTAGTTGATCGTTGGACAAGTGCGGGAGGTTAACTGAGTCTAGGAATGTTTTAATGGTGCTTTCAGATGGTTGGGGAGTTCCTTGGTCATTTTTTAAATTGTACAAGTTGTAATAGAATGTGCTAAATGCATTCGCTATTTCTTGTGGGTCAGTGATTTTGTTTTTCGTTAGGGGATGAATCAGGTATGGAATGTGGGTTTTAGGTTGACGGCCTCTAATTTGTGATGCCAGAAGTTTGCCTGGCTTGTTGCCATGAATATAGAAATTAATTTTGAATTTCCTCTGTGATTTCTCGTAGTCCTCAATTAGTAGAGATCTTAGCTGCGTTCTTAAGTGTAAAATTTTTGTTTTAATGGTTTCAGATGGGGATTGGATGTTTTTGAGGTCACATTGTTGAATTTCTGCCAAGATTTCCTCAACCTGCTGCCTCCTTTGCCTCTTATGTCTGGATCCCTGTTGAATACAAAGACCTCGTATGACTGCTTTGTGTGCAGCCCATACTATTTGGAGGTCTGGCACAGAGTCTGTATTAGTAGCAAAAAAGTGTTTGAGCTCATCAGCTATAGTGGTTCTTAGTGGTTCCATTTGAAGTAGTCGTGTATTCATCCTCCATATGAAAGGGGTCCTGGACTTTGGGTGATCTTCTATTGTTATCGTGATGGGGGAGTGATCGGACCATGATGCCGAAATAATGGATGACGCAGAAACCTTTTGAAGGGTCCACTGGTCTAGCAAGAAGAAGTCGATGCGGGAGTACGTGTTATGTCTGGGTGACAGAAAGGTAAAGTCTTTATCGTTGGCATGTTGGCAGCGCCAAACATTGTGCAGTTGCGCTTTGTAAATCCAGGGGTTGAGAGCAGCTTTCCCTCTAGTAGAGGTGGACGTGGAATCTAGATGAGGGTCTGGGGGTATGTTGAAGTCTCCACACCATATTGTCGCTCCTTTTTGCACTTTGAGGACTTTCCGGTGGAGCCTACGAATAAATCGCAATGGGTGTGTGTTGGGTGCGTATAGGGAAACAATGGTGTACACCGCTTGATTTATGTTTCCTATCACTATTAGGTAACGACCTTCTGGGTCTTGGATACTTGTTTGAAGTTGAAAGTTCAGTGAGTTCTTTATTGCGATTAGAATTCCCTTTTTTTGTGGTGCGTTAGCTGTGAGTACAGTGTTGTAATTTTTGTTGGTGCAGGTAGGTGGGTTGTTGGCTTGAAAATGGGTCTCTTGTACGCAAATGATGTCACATTGTGTGTCTTCTGCTAATTTCCATAGAGATTTCCTTTTGGCAGAATGATTCAGGCCGTTTGTATTGATCGATACTATCTTGAAAACCATTGAGATGGGAGTGCTATATTTCCGGGGTTGTGAAAGAGCTAAGCTTGGGGTTGATCGATGACTTTGATAGATCGGTCGGTTTAGGCACGTAAATGCAAAAGGGAGGGTTTCAGGTAATGTGTTCCAAAAGTAGGGTAGAGAGTTGTAACTGCTTAAGACTTGCCTTAAATAACTTGAGAGTGCAGCTTCCTAACGGCTAGAAGCTACTGGTTCTGGCAGGTAACCAAAAACTAAGAAATGAAAGAATGAAGAAAATAAACCGAAACAAAAATGGTATTCCTTTGTGGTAGGCGCAACTGTCGCCAAGGAATAAATGTGTGGGGGTACAAAAAGTTTGCACGGCTTGCGTCTTGATCTATCTTCGATATCAGCAATTTTGTCTCTCATCCAGGTGATCTCATCAGTTTGATCAGATTGAGTATCAATGATATCATTAATGGTGTTTGTTATGGCCCCCATGTTGGACTCCATTTGGGAGACCTTATTATCAATGACATCCATGCAGTGGCTAAAATTTTGTATCATAGACAGCATGTCACTTTGTATAGAACTTCTGAGTGACATTAACATATCCTTAAAGGTAGAGTCCATAACGGGCTGACCTGTTGTAGGAAACAAAGCTATAGCATCTGGAACGATCGGTTGTACCGAAAGTTCTTTTGTTTGCAGCGACAGTTCGTTCGGTTGGGACGAAGGAACGTTCTGCTGTGGTAAGAGGTCGTGTGGGGAATCTGTTCATTGGCCTACCTCAACTATCGCGGGGGAATCCATGCGGACCTTTGCCTTGGCTGGGCTTCCGGAGGTTGGTGTGCCCGTTGGCGAGAAGGTCTGATCCGGCAGGGCAGGTGTTGAGACGGATCGTTGTGGTCCTTCTCGGCGGGCCGCTAGAATAGTTACGGCGGCTCCTTGAAGGTCGGCGCCATCTTGGCCTCTCCTCTCGGACGGCTGATACATGAATGCCATCAGCTTGCTGGGCATTCTATGCTCCTTCCGCTTCGTGGCCATGGTTCCCTTCCTGCCCAGGAGTATGTGGGTCGATTTGGTCGCTTTCCTGTGGCTCTGGAAGGCTGGCAGACGCTTATTGTGGCGGGTCATAGAGGGAGCTCTGTTACTCAGCGGCCATCTAGGTCGCTCGCCGGCGACGCCCCCTCCACTACTACTGCTTTGAGGGACAGATTGTAGATCTAATAACACTCATCCTGCATTGCAGAACGATCTGATTACAGAATGATCTCTCATCCTGCATTACAGAATGATCTGATTACAGAACGATCTGATACTGGACTAGGTAGAGATTACTACTGCTTTGAGGGACAGATTGAAGATCTAATAACATCTCCCATTTTTCTTCCTTTTGCAGCCCTCTAGCACTTGCCAGGACTTTTTTACAGCCATTTTTGTGCCGAAAAGTTTGGGTCCCCATCGACTTCAATGGGGTTCAGGGTCCGAGGTCAAGTACCGAACCCGAACGTTTCCGCGAAGTTCGGCCGAACCCGCCGAACCCGAACATCCAGGTGTTCGCTCAACTCTATCTGGGATGTTTGTTTCACCAGATATAGTGGGAGATCATGGTTTGAAGTAAGGAAAAGAATCCTATAGGCACACCCAAAGGCAACATTTGGAAGATGAAGAGTACACGGGGTAAAATATTAAAATATTCATTTTTATTGTGTTAACTTTGCCTAGTCATGAATGGGATAAAGAGGACCAATTTCAGAGGTCCGATTTAATGCTGTTTAATAAAGGGATATAATTATGTCTAAAGAGAGTTTGGCTGTGAGGTGTGAAGAAAATTCCTAAATATTTCAAATGATTTGATTTCCATTGAAAGGGGAAGAGAGGCTTTAGATGGGGAAATTCAGGGGAAATTAATATTTAATATCTCTGATTTGTTTAAGTTTATTTTAAAGTTAGAAAGTGTTTGAAAAGCATATGGAAGGCGGACATAAGGTTCGGTGGAGAAATTTACAGCTGTTAGACAAAAACTAAAATATCATCAGCATATGCTGCATATTTGTGTATTCTGGGGCGTACTTTGATACCTTTAATGTTGTTGTTTAGTCTAATCGTGGCAAGGAATGGTTTTAATGATATAGTGAATAGCAGGGGTGCACCCCTGCCTATACCGTTACACAGTGTGAGGGTAGAGAGTAAAGGGAGGAGAAGCGATGAAATATCTTTGGCCAAGGCCAAAAAAACCTTAGGGTCATCATAAGATATTTCCAGTCCACCCTGCCAAACGCTTTTTCTGCTTGTGTAGAAAGGAGAAGGGTGTGAGGGGCACATCTGCGTATGTAGTGGATTAGTGAAAGAGTACGAAGGGAGTTATCTCTGGCTTCTCTATTTGGTAGGAAACCTAGGAGTAGTTTATTGGTCATGACTTTGGCAAAATGTTTGATATCTACGTTCAGAAGGGAAATATGCCTGTAACTTCTACAGAGTTGGATCTTTACATGGTTTAGGAATTACTGTTATGTGGGCAGAGAGGGATTCAGGATGAAGGCCTACAGTATTAGAGATAGAATTGGCATAAGCTGGAAATTGGGGGGAGTAATACATCACTAGATGTTTTATAATAGAGGACTGTGTGTCTATAAGGATCTGGGGCTTTGCCTAGGGGTGTCGTTTTTAGTGCCTTTTGGAATTCTTCCATAGAAAAGTCGGCTTCCATAAGTTTAAAAGATTTATGTGATGGTTTGGGGAGGTTTGCTTGTTTTAAATAAGAAAGTATTTGTTTACTTTCTCTTCAGGTGGTTGAGAAGCTAAGTCACCTTTAACGTTGTTAAATGTAAGCATAAAACTCTCTAAAGGCTTTGGCTATTTAAGGGGAAGCATGGACCACCTTACCTGTATGAGATTTAATTTTAGAAATGAAGGATACAGATTTTTTTGCCCGAAGAGAGTGTGCTAGCTGCCTACCGGGTTTGTCCCCCCCATTCATATATTTTCTGTGAAACAAGATGTAATTTCTTTTTTGTGTCCAAGTCTAAAAGGGCTTTAAGTTCTTCTCTTTTTTGCGTAAGGGCCTCAAGGAGTGAAGAATGTAAAGAAAGTTTGTGTGGTTTATTTAGGTTGGCGACCTGTTGCAACACTTCTTTAAGCTGATGACCATGCTCTCTCTTTTTCCTCGCACCAAGTTCCATCAATCGACTCCTTATCGTTGCCTTATGGGCCTCCCACAGCAGGGGGGGAGAGGTTTCCGGAGATATATTTTCCATAAAAAATTCTGTTAGGGATGAAGATAAAATGGAGACGTCAGTGGTATTATAGAGGTGGGAGTCGTTGAGTTTCCAATTATTGGTGCGGGGTGGTAGAGAGGGAATGGATAGGCAAACAGAGACTGGTGCGTGATCTCATATGGATGCCGTACCTATTGAGGCAGTGAGTAACATGGGAAGGTCAAAGTAGTCAATGAAAATATTATCAATCCTAGAGTAAGATCTGTGTCTTAGAATAATGGGAGTAATCTCTATCTTTAGAGTGGGATAGGTGCCATACGTCCATTAGTTGGAGGTCTTGCAGTCTTTTTTTAACATATGCTAGACGCTTAAAAGGGATGCCAGAGCGACCAAGTGAGGTGTCTATTAAGGGGTCTAGTGGCATATTTATGCCTCCTGCTAGTATTATAAGTCCCTTTGCAATGTCTGTCAGTTGTGTAAGGATTTGAGATAAAAAGGCAGGTTGATTGTGATTAGGGGAATAAATGTTTGCCAGTGTGCATTAGGTATTACCTATAGAACCTTTGAGGAAGAGAAAACTACCATGATCATCCGCCAGCATCTCTGCAAGCTGAAAGGACACACCACCACTGAACCCAATGGCTACACCTTTAGCTTTATTTGAGTCAGATAGACTGTAGTACCACAGTGGGGAGATGAGAGTTTAACAGGCGTAGAGTGCGTGAGGTGTGTTTCTTGGAGAAAGACAACAGAGCATGAAGCCTGTCTCAGTTCTCTCATGACCTGGTGTTGTTTTGTGGCATGATTCAAGCCCCGCACATTATAAGAATTTTTTTTTAAAGTAGCCATCTGGTCAGTGGTGTATGAGTCCCTCGTTCATAAAACCAACTATACCAGCAGGTAAATGGGGCAAAAGACAATATACGCGAGGGGGTGTACGAGCATATAGAATGAGGGGTGCCATCATCCCTGTTACAATAGCAAAATAAAAACCCTATAGGGTGGGATTTTAAAGGCACAACAATGGTCATGTATAGATAAAAAGTATAATTTTATGGGGGCATGGCTTGGCGTGCGGACGAGATGGCTGCCTAAAGCAGAAGCTCCGGCACCACGAGGGAGAAACAGCTTTTTCTGAACCAGTTCCACAGTAATCGGTAAAATTGGAAGACAACTCCTGTTCACTAACACCCGCACTCACAACCAGGGCAAAATCTCCCTGAACTGTTCCGAACCCAACCTTATTCGGCAAACGAGGCCTCCACATCTCGGCCCTCACTGCAATCCCCGGGCATGGCGCGGAAGCAAGCGGAGGGAGCTCCCAAACAAAAGCTGCAAGCTGACCAGGACACACTGCCCAACCTCATACAGCAAGTCCCAAAGATGTCGGACCTACAACATATCGCATATGATATTAAAGGAGCTCTCAAAGACGCAGTCATCGAAATAAAGGATGAGCTGCGACGAGTATCCGATCGTCTGGAGGAAGTAGAACGAGCAGCAGGCTGCCATGGTGCGGACATAGGAGAGCTCCAACAACATGCAGCACAATACCATATGATAGGCCTCCAAAGGCGATTGGAAGACCTCGATAACCGCGGTCGAAGGAGGAATCTGAGGGTCAGAGGTATACCGGAATCGGTAGAGCGCGATCAAATCCCCCTGGCCTTACAGTCTCTTTTCAACAACCTCACAGTATGGGCTCAAGATGCCCCTGTGGAGTTTGAGAGAGCTCACAGAGCTCTGAGGCCGAAGGGAAGAGAGGAGACCCTCCAAGGGACATTATTTGCTGTTTCACAGACTATAAACTAAAAGAGGAAGTGGCGATCAGAGCCAGAGATCAAGAGATTTGCTTTAATGGAGCTGAAGTGAAAATCTTTCAAGACCTCTCTCAAATCACTCTGAATCACCGAAGAGCACCGCACGCTATCTTGACAGCCCTCAGGGAATGCCATGTGGTTTACAAATGGCGCTTCCGATTCGGCCTGTGTGTCACACTTCAGGGGCGATCCTTCACTCTCCACACTCCAGCAGATCTCCCTCAATTCTACGAATTCACCAATCTGCCAGAAATTCCAGTGCCAGAATGGTATCAAGAATTTGTCATTCCTGAAGCCTGGAAAGATCACCTTCCCCCTGCAACTGACCAGTGCACTCTGAAGAGACGCCAGAATATCACCCCATATAGGCGGGGAAGAAGAGATCAAAATGCTGCTGCAGCACCGGCAAACCCGGAGGAACTGGATGCCGAATAATAAGCCACACACTGTCCTAAGGAAGATCTGGAGCGGGTTACGTGCATCTTACAGAGCTAAGTACTCTTCTCATTCGTTTTCCTTATTTTCGAGTTTAAACCGCTTTAAATTCCGCATTGTCACCGGGTAACATTCATCCCCGCTCGAAATTCCCCTTTCTCCTTTTTTTTTTTTGACCCCCCCCCCTCTGCAAAGCCGCTTAAATGGAACAATCAAAAATACCCTGTTCAACCCTATATCACACAGAAGTAAGCATCATATACTCTCAATGTGCTACTCAAGACCTTGACTCCCTATGCATCGACGCATAGCTAATATCGCTGCGATATCTATGCACATATGAGGACAAGAACTGCACATTACCGAACCTGCTACGATCTGGCCACTTATCTGATCAAACTCTATATCAGATCAGCCACATGCAAACATCTGATCCTTTTTGGCTATTCCCAAACAACATACTCAAGCAATCTTGAAGGATTGATTAACCCCCCCCCCCTTGTCCAGACAAGATCCGAAAAATGATTCCGCACTAGGTGTACCTAAACTGATTAGCCCTTTCCTTCATGACCATGTATATTGCTGATGGTCGGGAGCCGGTTCTGAGGGCCTTACCGGAACTGTAACTCGCTTCAGGAGTAATTTCATTACAAACTGCGGCTAGTTAGTAACGACCCAAAATTTGGATAAGAAAACTTGGACAATCCAAATGACCTATACGGATCCGATCCTGTTGATCCTCTCACTGAATAACTAGCTCAGCCCTAAAACTCCTAAACAGGGAGTAGCGTTGTTAGGATGGCTCCCTCGGAGCCCTAGCCTGTTTATCTAACTACCCCTCTTAACATGGGCTTTTACTTTACAGGGTACTGTCTCAAGCTGCTATGTTTGTGACTGGGTGAAGTGGTTTCGACTGACGGGGGGACGGGGACTAGCCGCTCCAAACACTCCAACATTTAGAAAATAAAACCCCAGCTTAAATGTTTTGTCAAACATAGACTAAAGCTATATATATCCTACTCAGGTCGGGTACTCCCGAGAGAAATCAGGCATAAACTTAAGCCCCAATAGTAATACAGTATAATGTACTTATGCGGCGAATCCCCCTCCCCCCCTGATGGTCCCCACTCCTGAGTATTACTAAGTATTTGATGCTGCTTAAGAGATGGATGTGACACTGCTCTGTGCAGGGAGTTCAGGAGTTCTTGGCGTGCTGGTCTCCAAGGAGACCTAGCAACGCCGTCCCTCTCCACCTCTCTGATCTAGACCAGATGCCGGATTTGGTATGCACACTAAGCCCTCATTCACACTAGTGTAGTGCTTGAACACATGCACAATAGAGTTGAGCGAACCCAAACTGTAAAGTTCGGGCCCGTACCGTACGTTGGGGTGTCTGTGACCCGGACCCGAACCCGGACATTTGAAAAAAAGTTCAGGTTTGGGTATTTTATCCCGCCTGTTGAATAGCTGCAGGGCAGCCAATCAACAAGCGTTTCACTGGTTTGCCCTTAGAACCCATCACAGCCATGCCTACTAATGGCCTGGCTGTGATTGGCCAGTGCATCATGTGACCCAGCCTCTGTATAAGCTGGAGTCACGTAGTGCTGCATGTCACATGCTCTCTGGGTAGTGTAGGGAGAGGATGCTGCCGGCGCTGTGAGGGACAGATTGCAGATATAATAACATCTCATCCTGCATTACAGAACGATCTGATTCTGGACTAGGTAGAGATTACTACTACTGCTTTGAGGGACAGATTGCAGATCTCATCCTGTATTACAGAACAATCTGATTCTGGACTAGGTAGAGTCTACTGCTTTGAGGGACAGATTATTGTTCTAAAATCATCTCATAGTTCTATAGGGTCAGGTTCTTGCTGTTACTGTAAGGGACAGGTTATTGTTCTAAAATCATTGCCTACTCCTATAGGGTCAGGTTCCTGCTGTTGCTGTAAGGGACACATTATTGTTCTAAAATCATCACCTACTCCTATAGGGTCAGGTTCCTGCTGTTGTTGTAAGGGACAGATTATTGTTCTAAAATCATCGCCTACTCCTATAGGGTCAGGTTCCTGCTGTTGCTGTAAGGGACAGATTATTGTTCTAAAATCATTGCCTACTCCTATAGGATAAGGTTCCTGCTGTTGCTGTAAGGGAGATTATTGTTCTAAAATCATCCCCTACACTGCCACGGTCACGGCCTAGTCAACTTCTAGGCTCCTACTCCACATCCACCCCCCCTTCCCATTTTTATTTTTTTTAATTTGATTTTAAGTTATTTTCCCTATCCCCATTTTTTTGTAGGGCACTTGTCCTACTCGTACCCCCATTCTACTTCCTTTTGCAGCCCTCTAGCACTTGCCAGGACTTTTTTACAGCCATTTTTGTGCCGAAAAGTTTGGGTCCCCATTGACTTTAATGGGGTTCGGGGTCCGGGGTAAAGTTCGGGTCAAGTTTGGTACCGAACCCGGACTTTTTCGCGAAGTTCGGCCGAACCCGCTGAACCCGAACATCCAGGTGTCCGCTCAACTCTAGTTTTAACATATTATCAGATATTGCTTAACGATGTTACCGGTTAATGAGCCACCTTTCATTGGTCAGTGGGGGAGGTTGACCATGCCATCTAAAACTAAGACCACATATTGCTGGCCTAGATCAGTCCTTAAATAGGCTGATATTTCTAATCAGCTGCTGCACAAACTCATCACAGGCCGACATAGAAATCCCCACTCCCATTAAGGAGATGAAGGCCCCTCACACACTCTCGTTCTCGAGATTCCCCGAGTGGCTGGCGTGTGCCTCCCCCTTCCCCCCTCTTTTTTTTTTTTATTTAATTTATTTTATTTTATCTTATCTTTCCTGGCTTTGTTTCTGGTTTAAGTGCTATTCAAAGCTAAAAGGTTTACCTGTCCCCTTCCTATGACCCACAATTGTGATCTAACTGACTCCTTTAGGTTTCTCCTCCGTTGGAGGGGCGCCTCTCTTACCCTGGTACCGATCCACTCACCCCCACTTCAGCCCAGATATTCTGGACTGTCCTGAAAGAGGTTCCCCACAATAAGTGAGTAGGGAACTGTCTCCCTGTCACTCACTAGATCCTCTTAGACATCCACAGACGTAATCCCCATCTCCACAACCCACCATCCCTACCTGCCCCTTACCAATACCCCACCCTACCCCACTCCTAATCCTTGCTCCCCCTCCCTTTTTTTTTATCGACCTCATTGGACCCAATGACAAAAATTCCCACGATCTAAAATGCCTAAGTTCTCCACCCTAAAGTGCTCTCTTTGAATGCCAGGGGCCTGAACTTCCCAGAAAAGAGGTCCATGACCCTCAGAGAGATTTACAAACATCAAGATCAAATAGTGTTCATACAGGAAACACATTTCAAAGGCCCCAAAATCCCAAAGCTCAGCGACAAAAATTTCCCGGTACTATATCATGCTTCCTCGACTATGGGCAAGTCAAAGGGTGTTGCGATCTTGATATCACGCATTCTCCCATTCATCCTAAAAGCACAAATAACTGACCCAGAGGGCAGATATCTCTTTATTAAAGGAACGCTCTATAACAAACCTGTAACATTTGCCAACATATATGCCCCCAACTGCCATCAGGTCTCCTTTATTAGGGGTATACTTGATCTCCTAATACCGTTTCAAGAAGAACTATTCGTACTTGGAGGTGATATGAATGTCCCCCTCCAACCTCACCTAGACTCTTCCTCAGGCTCTTCTTCCATCCCATATCGCATCTTGTGGAAAATTAAGCTCCAACTAAATTCTTTAGCCCTACATGACACTTGGAGGACTCTATATCCAGATTCCAAAGACTATACATATTTCTCCCCATCACATCAAAAATACTCCAGATTGGACCTGGAAACTTAATCCGTTCCTGCTTACAGATCCCACCCATAAAACCCAGTTAGAAACAGAACAAAAAGCTTATTTTGAACATAGCACAACCTCAGAAGTCCCAGATATGACGGTTTGGCTTGCTCACAAATGCGTCATACGTGGAGCATGTATAGCCATATCCTCTCGTCTCAAAAAAGAAAAACAGGCAACTATCAAAGAGATGACTGACACAATCCATTCTCTAGAAGTGGCACACAAGCACTCAATAGTGACCTCAACACATGATACGTTAGTGAAAGCTAGGAAGGACCTATTAGAGCAACTAGGGAAGCAGATCAAAAGAAAATTCATATTAACAACCAAAATATTTTATGGACAAGCAAATAAGAACGGTAAACTCATGGCTAGACTCCTTCAGGGCAAGAGAATGCAGACAAATGTCACCCAGTTAACTAGCTGAACAGGTTGAAAAACACACCAAACTGAGGAAATTGCCAAAATATTTGCCGACTATTACGAAAAACTATATAACATCCCCAAGCAGCCATTACCAAAAAATCACCCCCTAACATGAGCGCAAACCATCAAAGAGTATCTTAAAAAGGACAAACATGCCCAAAATAATGCCCGAAGGTGCCCTCGCCATGGAAACACCCTTGACAACTCAAGAATTCCTTCAGGCCACCCAGGTTATGAAACCTGGCAGAAGCCCAGGCCCAGACGGACTACCCAATATATATTACAAAAATTATCATGACCTACTCGCCACCCACTTTGTGAAAGCTTTCAACTCCTTAGCAAATAACCCCTCTCCTTCAAGAGACCTATTAGAAGCACAAATCATGGTCATCCCCAAACAGACCACACCCAACCAGGGAACTACCGCCCCATCGCTTCTGAACACAGGCGTCAAATTATTTTCAAAAATCCTGGCTAACAGACTCCTACCATTCCTCCCTGACCTGATATCCCGTGACCAAGTAGGGTTCGTACCAGGCCGAGAGGCACGCGATAATACCAAGCAATTAACATCAACTACTGGATGAAAGAGACAAACACAGAGGGTTTTTTTTTTTATCCACGGACGCAGAGAAGGCGTTCGACGGAGTGTCCTGGGATTTCATGACGGAAGTCCTTAGGGGTATAGGCTTAGGAAAATTTATGCTGGCCAGTATATTGGGCCTCTATTCCAACCCCCTACCCAGAGTTAGAGTTAATGGACACCTGTCGGACGCCTTCCCGACAGGTGTCCCGGAACCAGACAGGGATGCCCCATGTCACCCCTTATTTTTGTTCTCACACTAGAGCCACTATTAATAAACATTTGTAACAACCCAGACATATCAGGGGTACACATAGCAACACAAACCTTTAAAACTGCCACTTTTGCTGACGACAATTTACTATTCCTCACTAAACCCAATATCACAATACCTAACCTATTAAAGGAATTCCACCGCTATGGCGAAATTTCCAATTTTAACCAGTACAGAACCGCGCTATAGCCGAAAGATGGCTACAGCGCGGCTCTGAAATTCCGGGTGGACGTCCATGGACGTCCTGCCTCATGCGCGCTCCCCGCGCACACTCGCAGCCTGTGGCGGCGCGCTCTTGCGACCGCCGCACACTGCGTGGGCGTGCCCGCGGGTCGGGCGGACTCGATGTCTGCCCGAGACCAGCCGATCACTTGTAGCAGCCTCAGAACGGGGAACAGGCGATGTAAACACGGCGGTTCTCAGTTCTGTGAATGGGACAAGACAGATCTACTGATCCCTATCACTGGGATCAGTTAGATCTGTTATGTCCCGACCAGCCCACCCCCCCACAGTTAGAACACACCCAGGGAACACTGTTAACCCCTTCACTGCCCCCTGCAGGTTAACCCCTTCACTGCCAATGACATTTAAACAGTAATCAGTGGACATTTAAATTTCTGATCACTGTATAAATGTCATTGGTCCCAAAAATGTGTCAAAAACGTCCGACATGTCCGCTGCAATATTGCAGTCCCGATAAAAATCGCAGATCGCCGCCATTACTAGTAAAAAAAATAATAATAAAAACGCCATAAATCAATTCCCATAGTTTGTAGATGCAATTGCTTTTGCACAAACCAATCAAAATATGCCGATTGCGATTTTTTTTACCAAAAATATGTAGAAGAATATATATCGGCCAAAACTGATGAATAATTTTCTTTTTTATATTTTTTTTGGATATTTATTATAGCAAAAAAGTAAAAAATATTGTTCTTTTTTCAAAATCATCGCTCTTTGTTTGTTTATAGCGCAAAAAATAAAAACCGCAGAGGTGATCAAATACCACCAAAAGAAAGCTCTATTTGTGGGGAAAAAATTATAAAAATTTTGTTTGGGTACAACGTCGCATGACCGCACAATTGTCATTCAAAATGCGACAGCGCTGAAAGCCTAAAATTGGTCTGGGCAGGAGGGGGGTTTAAGTGCCCAGTAAGGAAGTGGTTAAAATTAATATTAGTAAATCGTATGCTCTAAACATCTCCCTGCCCGAAGAGACCTTAGCAGATTGCCGTAATGTCTCCCCTTTCTCTTGGAAGTCCAACGAGATCCAATACTTAGGAATCAAACTCCCTTCCAACCTATCAGACCTCTCTATTCATTGACCTTCCTCCCATTTCTCCAAAACTGCACTACCGACCTAATAAACTGGAGCAAGCTTACCATTTCTTGGTTTGGTAGAACAGCCACGTTGAAGATGACCACCCTTCCCAGATTTTTGTATATCGCCCAAACGATTCCCATTGCCCTCCCTAAAACTTTTTTCGGTCCCTACAGGCGAAAATTAACACATATCTCTGGAAAGGGAAAACCCCCAGGCTGAGCTTGATGAGACTTTTAGCCCCAAAAACCAAAGGCGGAATAGGATTACCAAACTTTAAAAAGTACCACACATCAGTATTGCTAGTGAAATTAGTTGATTGGCATATCCATGGTTCTCAAAAGGACTGGGTAGAGTTGGAACGCCTTATCATTGGCTCCCCGCTGTGCAACATATCTTGGACATTGGGAGACAACAGAGAATATTGTACCAAAAAACATCTGCTCATCCACCCCCCAATATCCTCCTTGAGGAGCATGGCGAAACATGACAATTTTACAACCATCCTGGGCCCAATGATCCCAATTAAAAGCAACCCAGAATTCCCTCCGGGATTGGACAAGGGATTTGCGCCCATTTTTTCAGCGAAGGGAAATTTTGTACATTGAAAGACTTCTCTGAAATGCACGGCAATCTCCCTATACCTTTTTGGTCCTTTTTACAAACTAGACACTATCTAACTAACTCCAAAAATAAACCAATCTTTTCCCGGCCCAAAACCACTTTTGAAAAGCTTTGCTCCAGCCAACCACAAAGACATCTCATAGCAACAGTGTACTCATTGGTGTCAGATACCGACCCTGACTATCTCACGCCCATTAAAAAGCTATGGGAGTCATCTGCTGAGCTCAACCCTACCGACGAGCAGTGGGAATCAATTTGTGAAACAGCCCTTAAAGGCGCCCTAAATGCTTCAACCCAAGAGCATAATTATAAAGTACTCACGCATTGGTATATAACACCAGCCCTATTACACAGAATCTTCCCTAAAATATCAGAACAATGTTGGAGATGTGATTCCCATCGAGGAACTATGCTCCATATTTGGTGGCAATGCCCCCGCATTACCCCATTTTGGGAAAAAGTCCATAAAATAATATGCAAAGTAACATCTTACCCCATCAATTTTACATACCATCAATTCCCTCTGCAACATTCAGAAGCTATGAAGCATACCTACAAAAAATCCCTCACGATGCATATGATCAATACTGCTAGATTATGCATCCTGGCCTTATGGAGACAAACGAAAATGCCCTCAATTGCCGATTGGTTGCTTAGACTAAACAAAACCCAAGGGATGGAAGAGTTGATAGCCATCTCAAATGAATGCACAACGACGCACCTTAGGATCTAGCTATGCTGGATAGAATTTAAAACAACTGACCAATATAAAAACCTTCTTACAGAAGACGTCTAAACCCCACTAGATAAGACAATACAATTACCTTAACCTTACTCCCAAGAGATACATGCACAACGAGGTACAATGAAGTCAAACTCCCCCTCCTATCCCTTATCATACCACCCTGCTTTACCCAGCCTATCCCCCTTTCCCCTATACCCTTCCCCCCTCCCTTTCTCTCCCCCTTAACAGTACTTCTCCAAACGCCTTCCTAAGAGACATAAGAACTAGTCCTGAGGGGTTAAATAACTAATTATAGTGTTTACTATACCCTCCTCCCTCAGAAAAAGAAACAAAATGATCATACGGATAAATATCTTCCTACTGCTTTGCCACCTTTCAAATGATGTCTACTATTGTTGCTAGGTTTGGAGGCATACGTTTGTAACTTACTTATTCACATTCTGTTAAATGTAACGTTGTTCCTATTTACCTGGTCTCTTCAATCAAACTCTTCTTGCTGTACTGTTATTAATGTTACTGTTGTATTCCATCCATTCAATAAAACTTTATGGAACTAAAAGGTATAATTTTATTAGTACAATAACTAAAAAATAATACATATAATAATTTGCAGAGATAAAAAGACATAAAATCAGTAGCATACAAAAGCTTTTGTTCATGACACAAAAATATGACATCTAATGCATTTCGGAAAAGACCTTAATCAGAGGAGCCAGATGCATAACAAGCAAAATATATTTCTGTAAAGGAAAAACATACAAGATAAGATACCATTAGTCATTGCCACGTGGAAAATGCATAAACTTCACTTTGGAAGGAGATTATGCTCTCCGCATTGCTACGGGAATGTCAAAGTATAAGCAAATAGTTTTTTTTTTTTAAATTACCACTTTAAAGGTTGAAAAAGCACTTCTCTCAGCGGATGAACGGCCGAGCAGGTGAGTAGGGAAGAATGTCCCTGATGCCAACAAGAAATGCCTCCAACCGGAGGCGATCAAAGGGCTGAAACCGTAAAAACCTGCAAGGGATCCTGGTACCGCCTGCGTGAGCAACCAATTGACCAGATAGTGAGGTAGAACACACTATGGCATAGCTCTGTATAAATGAAAAAAAAAAGGAAATTATAAATATGTCTATATAGATGTGTCACGCACAAAATTTAATACTGAGCCGTGAGTAACAATTCATATATTGTTCAATAAGGAACAGTACTAAAGAAACATCAGCTACCTGGTATAAGATGCTTGTTTGAGAATGGTAGCGGCGTATAGAGATGTATGCAGCCAGTGGGAGAAAAGTCTACAGACTATAATAGGTATGGTCAGATATAGTGGCTGTAAAAAAAAACATAATAAAATATATAGAGATATATAAAGTAGGATATGGCCAGTGAAGTTGCACATAAGGGCAGAAACTATACATACTATTATATACTATAATTGCAGCAAAAACAGTTCATAGAGCCAGAGAAAGGAAGGGCTGTAAGAAAAACAGGAACAAATGTTCTTCATAGTTGCCAAAACACAGCTGCAAAAGCATATTCCTAAAGTAGCAAAGAGATAAATATGGGCTGCTATGCAAAAATTCCCAAAAAAAGGGGGGCCAACATCCTGTTGTGCATACCTGCTGATGGAGACAGGGACCCCACTGATTTTCTAAGTAGCCTCTATGCATCACAAAAAACGCCAGTGTAAAGCACAGTTTATGAAGGGATAAGGGTGGGATCGTGGCCCAATAGGCAGCCCACATTCAGATACACCTCCAACCTATCTCAAACAATGTAATAAACATTAAAGATTAATGATCATCAGTAGTGTTGAGCGAACCCGGACTGTAACGTTCGGGTCCGTAGCGAACTTTGGGGTGTCCAGGACCCGGGCCCGAACATGGACATTTCAAAAAACCTTTGGGTTTGGGTTCTGGGTTCTGGTAGTTGATCATGCATGTTGAATAGTTGCAGCGCAGCCAATCAACAAGCGTTTCACTGGTTTGCCCTTAGAAGTCATCACAGCCATGCCTACTAATGGCATGGTTGTGATTGGCCAGTCCACCATGTGATCCAGCCTCTTTATAAGCTGGAGTCACTTGATGCTGCAGTCACATGCTCTCTGAGACTCTGACTAGTATAGGGAGAGGAAGCTGCCTGCGTTTTTGTGAGGGACAAATTGCAGACATTTTAACATCTGATCCTGCATCCTGAGATTACTACTACTGTTGCTCTGAGGGACAGATTACAGAAATTTGAGATTTCACATACTGCTGCTTTTAGTGAGAGATTGCAGATCAAACCCTGCATAACACAACAATTATTACGATCGTACACAACGATCAGATTGTGGGAGTAATTTGAGATTTCACATACTGCTGCTTTGAGTGACAGATTGCAGATCAAACCCTGCATAACACAACAATTATTACGATCGTACACAACGATCAGATTGTGGGAGTAATTTGAGATTTCACATACTGCTGCTTTGAGTGACAGATTGCAGATCAAACCCTGCATTACACAACGATCTGACTACACTAGGTAGAGGCTTCTGCTTAGAGGAACAGATTATTGTTCAAAAATAATTTCCTAGGTCTAAAGGGAGAGCTTCCAGCTGTTGCTGTAAGTGACACATTATTGTTCAAAAATCATCTCCTAGTTCTAAAGGGAGAGCTTGCAGCTGTTGCTTAGAGGGACAGATTATTGTTCAAAAATCATCTCCTAGTTCTAAAGGGAGAGGTTCTAGCTGTTGCTGTATGTGACACATTATTGT
>BLSH010122376.1:134279-152632 GCA_018402905.1 Glandirana rugosa | reverse complement strand
TGACGTTTGTCTGTCACAATGAATGTCTACCCCAGAGGGGAGTACGGATTAGCAGTGATTTTTACCGGCAAGAAGGTGTGAGTCTAAGGACCTTCTGGGGGACGGAAGAATGTACTCGAATTGTACGGAGGTTAGCTCGAGGATCCTACCGTCCTAGGATAGGGTCACAAGTTTTAATTGTACCTAGGCGTCACCACTTTTTGTGGTAGATTTTTCTTCACGTTTGGCTGTGGCCCGAGAAACGTCTTTTTACCTACTCTATGTTCGTTAAAAGTGGATTCGGTACTAACTTGAGACGGGACAATGGAAACCGTTGATTGTTACTGATGAAGAGAATAAGTCTGAGGTAAGTAGTCATTGTTAGTTGCCAAAGGTAACAGGGCAGAGTTCAATCATGGCTTAGGTGAAAATTGCTTGTATCTCATCCATTTTTCTGCAAAGAGCCCGGTGTCGGTTTGCACTTCTTTTTAGATGGTGTTTTTCACCACTGCGGATCCATGTTAATTTTGAACACTGGGATAGGATCCTGCCATCCTAGGAGCTCGATTGGAGGCATGTTAAGCTCATGTAAGAAGGCAGGGGGTCTTCCAGGAATCTGAGTGTGGAAGAACGGCCATTTTTAGTGACGATTAGGCATGAGGGGAGACCCCATCTGTAAGTAACACTGTCTGTTTGCAGTTGGTCAAGGAGGGACTTGAGTGCTCTGCGACGATCTAGTGTCACTTTGGCGAGGTCTGGAAAAATGTTGAGAGCTGCACCACCAAAATCAATATTTGGCGTGCCATGTAGCTTGATCATGACAGCATTTTTATCCTCAAAGTAATGTAAGCGACAGATGACATCTCTAGGTTGCTCAGCTGTGAGAGGCACGATGCACACAATCAAATCTTAGAGGATCTGTAACTGGTCTACCTAAGATCGCAAATTGTTTCTGCAATTACGGTTTGCTAAGTCTTCGGGCTTATAAAATTGACGCGTTGTGCAAAAGCCAGGTATGTGACTGTGTCTTGTAGTTCTTTCATGGCAGCTTCACATGTGCCTTTACGTTGCTCTGTGCCTTCTACCCGGGCAAGCAAGTGGGACATGTCAGAACCGATGCCCGTGATTTTTTTTTTAATTGATTTTTCCAGGCTGTGGAACATTCCAGCAAGCTTTTTTTAAGCCCACTTACCAGTGTGAACATCTCAGAGCCAGCAGGGGAGGTTTGAGACGCAAGAGGAAGCAGGAGAGTTCTTCCGCAGTGAAGCTGCTTGTGAGGCAGGGGAAACAGTAGACCTCAAGGCTCTGGCCTGCACACTTCGTGTTTTGGGACTGCTTCTTTCCGCGGCTAGGAACCGCTTGATGGAGCCCAGAGTGGCTGTGGCAGAAGCCGATCCTTTCCCCGACCGCTTGTTGAGGGTTTCGCTGGTTCCTGAGGCTTTAGTGGACATTGTTGGGCGCAATTAGGGATGGTGACTGGACAGAGCTCTTTCTATGCATGTCCGCTCGGCGCCATGCGTAGGCCACGCCCCCGTATATTTATAATTAATAGTAAAACTACTTTTTCAAAAATGCATTTTTCATTAATTACATTTTTGTCTATATATTCCACAGAAAATAATGACATATTTGCAAATCAGTATCACCAAAAAAAAGCATCTTTTTTCCCCAAAGACACATTGTATGTATTACTTTGTTATCCTACTGTAAGTAATGACAAAGATGTGGCCCATATAGGGTTTTAGAACCAAAGTGGTTAAGGATCACAGCAATGTTCTATTTCTTAGAATTTTTGCAGTATAACAAAAGAAGTAAAAATATATTTTCAAACTGAAAACATAACATACAGAATCCTCACTACACTCATTAGAGAGGCTTGTCAACAAATTTGTTATGAGGCTGAAAAAAATGCTCATTATTAATATTCAGACCTCTTATTTACAGATACATACATCATACTTGTCGAAAACACCATGTTTTAGAAGCATTGTGGAACTGATAACTATTTGGAACATACAATTGCAAACTGAGAGATATAAATTCTTTGTTCAGTAATTATGACAGAATCTCGCTAGAAGCTGTTTATGCTGCTGCTTAAACTGTTTGTTAAATATGACAGTCATGGAAATTATCAACCAAACATTGTTCACTAGGCACCAATCATAAACACTGAGGCATATTGTAATATATTAAAAATTATTTATTGTATCCTATAATTATGTGTATAGTTACAATTAGGACATTGATAATGTATACGTATAGCATATTCTGTACTTCTTCAGAAAACCAGAATGTAAATATTGCTTTTCTCTTAGGAGGATATTTTTAGCCTTTAAAGAACACATATTTTAGAAATCATTTTGTTGTATTTATTAGCATGTCTGGCTCAGGTGCATTTTCTATTTTGTTCTACAATTTTTCCTTTAGGAATGTCAGGATTAGGGTAATATTGACAGCATGATGATATATGGTTAAATGTATTAACAGCTGAGTACGCATGCGCGAGAGCTCCGTAATGGCCACCTAAGCCTGGAGCTCCGCACCGCCCCGGAACAACGGCACCCACAACGCCCCCCCAGCCAACAAAAAGACCGGCCAAATTGGGTGCTTAGACGCCCAGAGACTACCCTGAGACCCACTGGATGTCTGGACGGCCGGGACTCATGCAGCCACCACAGAGGGAGACAAGGAACCCAGGCAGGTGATCTACCCAGCCAACCTCACATACCCTCCTACAACCCCGGGATTCACCCCCCATACATTGGCCCCCTCTCCAGCCTTCACCAAATCGTTTATAGCCCGCACACTGGAGGAATGTGCATTCTCTCCAAACGGGCCCTCCTCGGCCTACCATCCCCTGGACTTCGCTCTAAAGACTCCAGGCCCTGAACCTAACGCCCAGATGGCAGACATGTTCAACCACTTTGCGGAGCTCCTAGAGAAGTTCCTCGCAGCAACCGCAGCTAAAATAACAGGAGACATCCGCGCTGACTTTCAGGCTTTAGGCTCCAGAATGGAGGCCATAGAACAAAAAGTAGGTGCTACTGTCTCCAGGGCGAACCAAAGCACTGACACTATCCAGGTCCTCAATAATCAACTGGAAACAGCCCTTTCCAGAATTGACGATCTTGAAAATCGTTTGAGAAGGTACAATTTCAAAATACTGTCACAGACACACCCAGAGAAGTCCGAGACCGGCTCCAAAACCTCATCCCAGGAATCCCACAACACCGCCTGGAATTGGACAGGGCCCACAGATCTCTTGGCCCTCCCAGGAAAGATGGATCCCCAAGGGACATAATTGTCAAGCCCCACTTCTAAGCCATCAAGTAAGAAGTCTTGAAACTATCTCGCAACAACACACAGCTGTCCTGCCAGGGCCACCAGATCCAAATTTTCACGGGCATATCACCGTCTACGATCCAAAGGCATAGAGCCCTTAAGCCTTTTAGCCCTCTCACAGAAAAATATCAAATATTGGTGGGCCTTCCCTTTCACAGCCAAATTCTCATGGAATGGCAAGACCCTCTCCTTCTCCAACTTTCTGGAGGGCAAAAAACTTCTTCTCCACCTCAAAATAATCACCCAAGAAGCCGCCATGGACTGCTCTATCCCATTGGGGAGCTCCTCCAAAAGGCCCCAACCCACCAGCCCAGTCACCCCCCCTGTGGTCCCAGGCTAAACCTAAGAGAACAAAAGACCCCCTTAGCCACTTTAAGACCGAGCCTCTTTTTGGAGTTTATCAGTTAAAAACAGTTTTTTTTTGGAAACGCACGCCCACAGTGTGTGGTAAAGAGTGCCTATCTCACCACAGTTCCGCCAACAAAGATTTGATTGAGACGGATACATTTTTGATAATTTGAAAGGGGTAAGGTACCAGAAATGTAATACCTTTTGGAAATTCTCCCAATGGTTCACACATTTAGTCGCCGCATAGGTAGTGTGTATGGAATGCTTCCAAGAAGTTTCAGAAAGAGTCACACCTAGCTCCTTTTCCCACTTGCGCATGGTGTGCTTGTTCTCGAAACAATTATGGGAGGATAGAACCTTATAAAATAGAGTGATCCCTTTTAGAGGAGAGGAGCTCTCCGAGAGGAAGGTATGTACCTGTGTTGGGAGTTCTATATATACTGGGAGTGGATTCTTTCGGAGGAAGGAGTATATTCTTAAATGTTGATATTGCAGGGTGTTGGGGAGTGAGAAATGTAGTTGAAGGGTTTCAAAGGAGCGACGCTCTGTGCCCTGGTAAAACTCACTGAGATTAGTTATGCCATTACTTTCCCACATTCGGGTATAAAGGTCTGGGATAAAGTGTTGTAGGACCGAGATGGGGGTAGGTATTCTAGAGATGGGACCCCCAGGGTCCGTATGGAGCAAGGTTTCCTTGCAGTGTCTCAGGGACGTTTAAGCCGTCGGGGTAGAGGCGGTGGGTAATGGGGCTCCCAACTTAAGAGCTATGAGGGCGGCCCATAGATCTCCAGTGGGGACCTCCAGGGCCTCCATTTGTGACCAGGGTTTGGCGGAAAGAGGGTTCCACCAGTGGCGAGTTTGGTCCAGTTCACATGCCTTATAGTAAGTGGATATATTTGGTGCATTCATTCCTCCATTGGACCTATGCCTCATCAAGATCTTATTCGCACATCTAGGGGCTTTCTTTTCCCAGATAAACTGGTTAAGGATCTTTTGCATAGATATAAAAAACCTCTGGGGTATTGAGATTATTAGAGTGCGGAAAAGGTATAGGAGTTTAGGAATTGTTATCATTTTCAGGGTAGCTATTCTACCTGCTATGGAAAGACTTTGTGTCATTAACTGAGATAGATGCTGCGGGAGGGAGTCTAAAAAGGCCACATAATTTTTATTATATAGCTGGGAGACAGAGGGGGTCAGGCTAATACCCAAATATGTTATTGCACTTGTCACCCAGACATATGGGAAGTCTTGTATTAATTTATTTTTGGTGGTAGGCGGGATGCATATCACTAACATTTGCGATTTAGTAGCATTGAGTTTGTAATAGGAGATTGCGCTAAATTTTGTTAGGATGGACTGTATTCCTAGAAGCAAAGTTAATGGGTTGGTCATTATGATCATTACATCATCAGCAAAGAGGCTTATTTTTTGCTCCCTTCCAGCGAAAGAGGGACCATGAATGTTAGGGTGAGCTCTAATTGATCCTGCTAGTGGTTCCATAAGGAGCGTGAAAATAGTGGGAGATAAGGGGCACCCTTGCCTGGTCCCATTGGTTATTCTAATTTGTTTAGAGAATAGACCGGGGTGAGCACTCTAGCAGAGGGGTTGGAATATAAGGCCGTTTGAATCCATCCCGATATTCCAAATTTCTGTAATACTTGCTTCAAGTATCCCCAGTGGACCCTGTCGAACGCCTTCTCAACGCCGAGTCCAAGGAGAGAAGCAGAGAAGGCGTCCGAGAGGTCTCCACCTGGGAAACGATGTTTATTAGTCTGCGGGTTCCGTCAGGGGCCTGACGGCCCGCAACGAAACCTACCTGGTCCGGGTGGACAAGTGAGGGTAAAATTTTTTGGAGTCTGGTGGCAAGAAGTTTGGCAAAAATTTTTATATCAGTATTAATCAGCGATATCGTTCTGTAATTGGCAGATTTAGAACAGTCCTTGTTAGGTTTGGGTATGGTGACAATTACAGCCCTTAACATGTCTTTTGGGAAGGAACCAGAGGAGGAGGAGGCCTCAAAGACCTCACATAAACGAGGAGAAATTTCAGATATTAGGAATTTATAATACTCATTTGTAAACCCATCTTCCCCTGGAGATTTTTGGTTGGGCAGGGTGTTAATGGATGCTTCAACCTCTGAGGGGGTGATGGGCAACCGGGAACCGGCAAACAGGGAAGTTTGACCTCTGATAGAAAGGCATTTATAGTCTCCACTGAGGGCTGTGGTGTAGAATTATCCTTAGCGAGATCGTATAGAGACTGATAGTAATCCGCAAAGCCATCAGCTATATCCTTGGGGTTATTAACGTTCTGTTAGATATGGGGTGTGAAAGGGCATGGGTTTTTTGCTTAGATTGTTGCTGTTTAACCCTTCTCGCTAGCCACGCCCCTGCTTTGTTATGTAGGCTATAGCTGTTGGCTTTGAGAAACTTAAAGTAAGTCTCATGTTTGAGCATAAGAAGCAAGCGCAATTTGTTGCATTCTTGCTGAATTTCCTGGGTGAGGCGTGGGGATGGGTTTTTCTTATTTATTTCCTCTTTCACAGTAATAATTTGTAAGGTTTCATCTACCTGTCTCCTCCTCTGTCTCCTGATAATAGAGGAGAATTTAATCAATACTCCCCTCATATATGCTTTATAAGCATTCCAAAGTGTACATCTGCTCATATCTGGTACATCATTATGCAAAAAAAACTCCCTGTGTTCTTGCTGGATTAGTCAGGACCACTTCTTGTCTGCCAAGAGTTTGGAGTCAAGCCTCCACATCGGCGGAGGGGTGTGACAGAGGGAATCCTCTATTTCCACCGTAATAGGCACGTGGTCTGACCAAGAAATGGTTCCGATATCCATTTTTAGGACATTTTGCAAAGCATATTTGGTAAGTAAGAAGAGATCTATCCGAGAGTACGAAGCATGTACTGTAGAGAGAAAGGTATAATCCCTTTCAGATCTGTGAAAACAACGCCACACATCATAAAGTTCGTAGTCCTGAAGAAGGGGGGCAATGGAGTGGGTGGGCCTTCTGTTCTCAGTGGTGGAGTCCAAGGCAGGCTGGAGAACCGTATTAAAGTCACCCCCAATAATCGGAGTACCTTGTAGGTTGTCTTTAACAAGTTTCAGTAGGGGTTCCAAGAATTTGCACTGCCTTAGATTCGGGGCATACCGGTTCACTAGGGTGAAAAGCATTCCATTCAGTTCGCAAATAAGAATTATATATCTCCCCAAAGGATCTGGGATTGTGTGGATATGGTTGAATTTTACTGAGTCATGGATAACAATAAAAACCCCACATGCTTTTTTTGGACCGTTTGCCATATACAGGTGAGGGAAATGTTTAAAGTTAACTCGGGGGCATTTGTTGGCAGCAAAATGTGATTCTTGTATGAATATAATCTGGACTTTAAGCAGGTTAGCTTCCTTAATTAGTGTTGATCTCTTGTATGGGCTGTTAAGGCCCTTAGTGTTCAAAGACATAATCTTCAGAGGCATTTCACTTGATCATCAGTGCCTATGAAGATGTTGCTTGTGGGAGCTTTAAAGTTAATGCATGTAGGTGGAAATGCTGCATACCTGGAGGTATTGTCTAAGAGCTGCATTCCTGGAGTCCATGTGGTGGGGCATCTTTCTGAGGAGCATTGACTTCGATGTTCTAGAGGACCGACCTGTCTTCCGGTGGTGGAAGGGAGGAAAAAGGGAAGACATAAGAAAGTGGAACAGAACCATACATTAAAGCAACAATAAAGGGAACAGAGGAACACGTAAAAAAGGCCTGGCATACAGCAGGCAAATGAGCAGCAATGGTGCTGCTGTCTAGCATGGGGGGAGCTGACAGTTAGTGATGGGCACTTGATGCAGAACTGGGTGGGAGTTAGGTTAGGGGCCGTCAGACATTAACTCTCACACGCCATTCATGTTGCAACGAAGTAATGGTATAAGGGATCCGCTCTTTTCCAGACTCATTTTATGACCATTCCGTTGGGAGGCGGTCATGGTGGTTCGGACCCGGGATCTGTGCCCCCTGGTGGGAGCAGCTTCCACTGCTTGAAACATTGAATACCCTTTTCCAGGCTGTAGATCGGAAAAAGTTTCCCATTCCAGGTGCCCAGGAGTTTTGTGGGGAATCCCCACTTGTAGATCATAGAGTGATTCCGGAGCATCTTGGTTAACGGGGCCAGCTTTTTCCTGTTTGCGGCTGTTTGCTGTGAAATGTCTGTATATAGAGATACATTGAGAAACTCGTCAGGAACCACTGGGTTGTTTTTAGCAGCCACCATGACATGCTCTTTTGCATGGTAATAGTGTATGCGCGCCAGTGTATCTCTGGGTGCAGTATCCGGCAGGAACTTTGGTTTGGGAATGCAGTGTGCTCTGTCCACGCAAAGCTCTATGTCTGATAGGGTAGGTACAAGAGCTTTCATGAGGCACTGGACATAGTTAGTCAGTTCGCTGGGAGGAATAGACTCTGGAATACCTCTAAATTTGATGTTATTCCTCCTCGAGCGGTCCTCGAGGTCTGCGATTTTGTTTTGTAGCCTTTGGAATTCTGATTCCTGGTCAGCAAAAGCATCAATTAGGTCATTGTGGGCTATGTATAAGTCGGCCATTTTAGCTTCTATATGAGAGATTCTATTCTCATGTTCTTGGGCTTTATCCTGTAGAGGAGCCATCATCTCATTAAAGTCTGTGAATAGAGTGCTTCTTAATGAGAGCAACATGTTTTTCATGGTAGCCTCAGTTATGGCCTGATCTGTGGCCGGGAATGCCTCTATCGTGGGGCCTGATTGTCGGGGCTGCCATGCTGCTTGGGGCGGCGTGTGCAAGGCCACAGGGGTGTCAGTGTCTCCCTCCCTTGATTTTTTCATCTTGGTGGGGCTCCTAATGGTGGGGAGGGAGGGGGAACGATTCGTCCATCTCCCCTTGATGGTCAGGCGCTTTGTTGCACGGAACGAACAGCTGCCGCACGGAACGAAGGTTTCCCTGGGAATCAGCGCCATCTTTCTTACCCCCGCCCGGAGCCGCCGGGAAGAAATTCGCTGGAGTGGACGATTCTCCTTTCGTCTCTTAGACATTGCCCCGGGTTCCTGCTGAGGCTGGGAAGTGTTGTCGGTTGTTTATTTCCCTTATGCCCGCTATTGTGCAGCTTTGATCGGCGTGGAGAGAGCGGAGCTCAGTGAAACAGGTCCGTCTTCACCGCTGGCCGGCCACGCCCCCCACAACTGGTCAATTTAAAAAGGATTAATGAAAAACCTCCAGTTGGCATATGGCACAGATCTAGGGCAAGTCTCCCACCCTCATAATAAAGTATCTGTATTCATAAATACATAACCAAATGCATACATCAAAGGTAACAATGCATAAATAAAACATAAAAAATAACAAAAATCATATTAATCTAACTCAGGGCATACAAAAGCATGCATGAATCAACAAAGACAAATTCTCCAAGAAAACACATACATATATTCTAACTCAGCTATTATTAATAAAACAATTTACATCCCATTCTATATTTAAACAATGTGCGTTCAATTTATCAATTGCCACAAAAAGTGTGTCTTGTGGGTTTCTATGGTGACACAGATCATAGTGTTTAGAAACACTATGTCCTGGGAGACCTCGTTTGATGTTACCCACATGTTCGTTCAAACGAACCTGTAAGGCCCTAATGCTCTGGCCCACGTATTTGTCATTTGCACTGCAGCATATACACCACATTTTTAGTGGAACGTGTAATAAAAGTATTAATATGGAATTCACGACCAGTACTAGTGGACCGAAAGGTTTCCATTTTTCTTCCCCTGAACGAATTCAGAGCGTAGACACTACATCTGTGACAAGGAAAGAAACCTTTTAAGTCTTGAAAAAACATTGGCTTGATCAGCCGATCCACCACATTTTGTGCTATCCTATTACCTAAAGATGGTAATCCCCTAAAGACAACCCTAGGGCGAGAAGGTAAAAGGGGACCCAGGACCGTATCATTTTTTAATACTAACCAATATTTGGACAATATATTTTTGATGTGGTAATGTTGCGCAGAATAGGAAGTGATAAAAGAACTTTGAAAGGGATTTCCCTGATTCAACTTGTTTTGTTTTTGCAGTAAAACTCCTCTATCAAGGGCAGCAACCTCCCTAATAGAGGAGTCCAGGGCTACCGGACTATAGCCCTTTTCTATAAATTGTTTCTTAAGGGTTTCTGCTTGCACTAAGAAATCACTTTCCTGGGTACAGTTACACCTCAGGCGCAAAAATTGTCCTTTAGGGACGACCTTCAGCCAAGTAGTATGATGACAGCTGTCTTTCGGGGATAAAGCTATTACGATCAGTGGCTTTAAAGTGTGTCAAGCATAGGTCTAAAAATGCTATTTGACTCGTACTGGCTGTATAATCCAATTTGATCCCCCTATCGTTAGTATTCAATTCTCGCATAAATTCGTCTAGGGAGGGCAGTTCACAATGTACCTCCGCCGCAAGATTAGTTGTGGCGGCCGGTTATTAACCACATCAGTACCTGGCACGAAAACCCCCTTCCTGTCCAGGCCATTTTTCAGCTTTCAGTGCTCTCACACTTTGAATGACAATTACTCAGTCATGCAACACGGTACCCATATGAAATTTGTGTCCTTTTTTTCCACACAAATAGAGCTTTCTTTTGGTGGTATTTAATCACTGGGGGGGTTTATTTTTTGTGCCGTCAGGTATTCTAGGGACATAAATTACACATCTAATGTCATGACGACCTATCAAATTTTTGAAGGCCCTGGAGCACCAGGACAAACGCATTTTTTTTACACAAAGTTGTCCATTTATTAGCTATTTTCAACACATAACATGTACATAGCAAAAATTACACCCCAAAATGCATTCTGCTATTCCTCCTGAGTATGGCAACACCACATGTGTGAGACTTTTACTCAACCTGACCACATACAGAGGCCCAACATTGAACTAGCACCTTCAGGCGTTCTACAAGCATAAATTACACATCTCATTTCTCAACCCCCTATTACACTTTTGAAGGTCCTGGAGCACCAGGACAATGGAATTGCCCACAAAATGACCCCATTCTGGAAAGAAAACACCCCAACGAATAATCATTGAGGCATAATGAGTCTTTTGAACGGTTCATTTTTGTTTCAGTAGTTTTTGCAAAATGTGGGAAAAAAATGAAAACGCTTTTTTTTTACACAAAGTTGTCAATTTATAAGCTATTTCCAACACATAGCATGTACATAGCAAAAATTACACCCCAAAATACATTCTGCTATTTCTCCTGAGTATGGCGACACCACATGTGTGACACTTTTACACAGCCTGACCACATACTGAGGCCCAACATTGAACTAGCACCTTCAGGCGTTTTACAAGCATAAATTACACATCTCATTTCTCAACACCCTATTACACTTTTGAAGGTCCTGGAGCACCAGGACAATGGAATTGCCCACAAAATGACCCCATTTTGGAAAGAAAACACCCCAACGTATAATCTACGAGGCATGATGAGTCTTTTGAACATGTCATTTTTTTCCAGAAGTTTTTGGAAAATGTGGAAAAAATTAAAACACTTTTATTTTTACACAAAGTTGTCCATTTATATGATATTTCCAACACATAGCATGTACATAGCAAAAATGACACCCAAAATACATTCTACTACTCCCCCCGAGTATGTGATACCACATGTGTGAGACTTTTACAGGTGATGTTTACTCATGGGTGTGACAGTCACTGACAGGTGATTGGCGATGGGCACTGATGGGTGACTGGCGGTGGGCACTGATGGGTGACTGGCAGTGGTCACTGATGGGTGATGGGTGTCTGGCGGTGGTCACTGATGGGTGAGGATGTCTGGTGGTGGTCAATGATGGGTGATAGGTGACTGGCCGTGGTCACTGATGGGTGACGGGTGACTGGCGGTGGTCACTGATAGGTGACGGGTGACTGGCTGTGGTCACTGATGGGTGACGGGTCTCTGGTGGTGGTCACTGATGGGTGAAGGGTGTCTGGTGGTGGTCACTGATGGGTAACGGGTGACTGGTGGTGGTCACTGATGGGTGCAGGGTTTGTGGTGGTGGTCACTGATGGGTGACTGGTGGTGGTCACTGATGGGTGACTGGCCTTGGTCACTGATAGGTGCCGCTTGTCTGGCGGTGGTCACTGATGGGTCATGGGTGACTGGTGGTAGTCACTGATGGGTGACTGGTGGTGATCACTGATGGGTGTCTGGCGGTGGTCACTGATGGGTGACGCGTGTCTGGCGGTGGTCACTGATGGGTGACGCGTGTCTGGCGGTGGTCACTAATGGGTGACCGGTGTCTGGTGGTGATCATTAATGCATGACCGGTGACTGGCGGTGGTAACAGATGTGTGACAGGTGACTGGCGGTGGTCACAGATGTGTGACGGGTGACAGGTGACTGGTGGTGGTCACTGATGGGTGACAAGTGACTGGCGGTGGTCATTGAAGGGTGACGGGTGACTGGCGGTGGTCACTGATGGGTGACTGGCGGTGGTCACTGATGGGTGATAGGTGACTGGCGGTGGTCACTGATGGGTGACTGGCGGTGGTCACTGATGTGTGCCGGGTGACAGGTGACTGGTGGTGGTCACTGATGGGTGACAGGTAACTGGCAGTGGTCACTGAAGGGTGACGGGTGACTGGCGGTGGTCACTGATGGGTGACGGGTGACTGGCGGTGGTCACTGATGGATGACTGGCGGTGGTCACTGATGGGTGATGAGTGACTGGCGGTGATCACTGATGGGTGATGGGTGGTGGTCAGTGATGGGTGACTGGCGGTGGTCAGTGATGGGTGATGGGTGGCTGGCGGTGGTCACTGACGGGTGGCGGGTGACATGCCACGGTCACTGCGGGTGATGGGTGACAGGTGCTCTTTATGATGGCAGTCTGATGACAGGTACACTTTATGATGACAGGTACCCTTTATGGGGGCATATGTGGTGACTGTTGGGGTGACTGGTGCATTGGGGGGGCAGGGGGGGTCAGTGTGCTTTTACTTTGCAGATCAGTAACTCACTGATCCCAGCTCTTCTCTCCTCACACTGGACACTGTGTGAGGAGAGAAGAGCTGGTAACAGTGAGTTACCGCTCTGTTTACACTGGATGTGATCGGCTGTGAAGTAGATCACAGCCGATCACAAGGTATCAGCCGCCGGCCGGCGGCTGATGCCAGTGTCGGTGACAGGCAGTGTTCCCCAGGAACACGCCCCCACCGACGTGCACGCGCAGCGCGCTCCCGATCGTGCGCATGCACCGTGCGAGCGGCGGACGTGCCATTTGTGATCAGCCGTGACTTCATCACGGCCGATCACGTGGTGAACTGCCATAACCTGCCATGGCTGTTCACCCCTGACGGTGAAGCGGCGTGTCCCGGGGACACGCCGACACCGACAGAGCCGGGATGCGCGCGCCCGATCGCGCGCAATCCCGGCTGAAAGGGAGGACATCATATGACGTCCACCCGCAGTAATAGCAGGTCCGCCCCGCCGTCATTTGACGGTGGGCGGACCTGAGGTGGTTAAAGACGACGTCCTCCTCCCACCGAGCCATAAAAAGATTCGCGAGGAGCGGCGAGAATTTAGCGCCCATTGCGACACCGAACTTTTGCATATAATAACCATTGTTGAACCAAAAGAAATTATGTTTCATAGCAAACGATAAAAGTTCAAGAATAAATGACTTTTGTTCTCCCTGAAGAGAGTCCACTGAATCCAAATAATATTCTACTGCTTCCATTCCCTGTTGATGGGATATAATGGTATAGAGGGACGCAACATCAGCAGTGGCCATGATATATCTCTCCCTCCACGTCAAGTCCTGCAAAAGATTGAGTGTATGCATACTATCCTTTAGATATGATGGCATTTTGCATACCAACGGTTGGAGAAATTCTTCTACATATTTCCCAATCCTTGACGTGAGGGAGTCGATGCCACTGATGATGGGGCGTCCAGGCGGTTTAACAGGGTTTTTATGTACCTTCGGTAGAAAGTACATTACTGGAATTCGTGGAGCAGATGGAATAAGGTACGCTTTTTCCTTTTTATTTATTATACCTTCATCGAAGGCCGCATTAATCAAACTCGTCAGTTAGCGTTTATATCTTGTAGAGGGATTGTTAGGTAATTTGACATATGTATGGGGATCTGATATTATTCTGTCCATCTCTGCCACATAATCAACCTTGTCCAAAACAACAATCCCGCCCCCTTTATCGGCGGGGCGGATTACTATGTCCTTCCTGTTGCATAAGTCTATAAGCCCTCTTTCGAAATCTTGAGTGTTGGATTTTTTTCTTACATGCAGTTCATCCAAATCCCTGATTTGTACATATCTCAAGGATACAAAGCATCTCCTTCAATTGTTATATCAAGTACGGAGCACAGAGCAAAGTATACTGGTGACAGCCAATGTTGGGTCAGGGCGGAGCCTGTGATGTCACCACGCACCACCAGGAAGGAGACCGGGACCTGATGGTGGTTTGCAGCCGAGGATATACAGACACATAAGTGATTGTAGCTGGTTCCTGCACCCCAGATGTACTAAAAGCATTGCCCGAGTGCATCGGAGGTTGTGCATACAAATGTGATTGTTGTCATTTATTTTTAATACACGCTATATTTTAAAACACTAAGCACTATATGAATTCCTTCCATTAACATGCTAATCAGGATTATCATGGTCTGAGGTGTGTGAGAGCCCAAGGAGCACCTGAGCATCTGCCATCCAGAAGGATTGTACCCCTGAGGGCAAGGCATGACTAGACCCAATGAGGGGTCTTATGGGGAGGTGAGTGCATAAGTTGACTGGTGAAGGGTTTATGTCACTTTGAAGATCACCCATCTAGTCAATGAAGGATACGCTACTGTCACAGATGTACTTGGCTTATTCACATTGAACAGACCTATTATTCATATTTTATTTTGCACTATTAATAGGTGTATACGTTCACTATGATAACATTTTTAGATTATGTACACTTTGATTTATGTATCCAGCTAGTTTTTACTCCAACAGGAGGTTCTCAACATTATTGTTCTGTATGTAAAGATCACAGTTAGTTTGTCAAGTAGCCACTTGGTGGCACTGTTAATATTGATAGAGCATTTTGATTATCAGTGTTGATAATATAGGTAGCGCTTCATTTTTATATTTGCATTTACAGTATACAATAATTATATATCTGTGCTTGGTACAAATAAATAAATAGCTAAATAAAATCTGTTGTATCAGACACTGTCAATAAATCATAAAAATATATTTATATACAACTCTAATTATATAAAAAAGATAGCTCTCTGAGAATGTCTTGTGACAAAATGTGCTGGGTGGAGCTATGTCATCCTGCACATGAGCCGTACTTACAATGAGTGAGCTGCTGGAGCCAACTGCAACACACCGCTAAGCACAGTAACATGTGATACTGTATATGTTTTTAAGCAGTTGTGGAGGTATTAAATAAAAAGGATTTTATACTGTGATGCCCCTCTTGTCTCTACCTATGGTCTACATGTGATGAGATACATTATAGAGGCACTGCAAAAGTGGTTGAAGGGTTAATGGTGTTCTTATGCTGTATATTTTTCTCAAATTTTCATGTTTCCTATGCTTGACATCACATCAGGTACTACATTTTCTTAAAAATCTGCATACTCAACACACGTCTGCTCAGAGGCTCACTGGATATGAGGTCATTCTCCTTTCCACTGCAGCTCTGATGATATATTTTGCTTCACCCACCTCAGGACCAGCTCCTATTCTGAATGCCATGCTTGGTTTGAAGGGAGAGGGAGATGAGGTGATGGACTCACATAACTGTGTGGATGCCATACATGCTGTAACTTCACCTAGGCCTGGTTTACTGACAACACCCATCCCAGATGCAGTTGATGTTTTTGTGGATGGTTCATGTTCAAGACACTATGACAACATGTACCATGTAGGCTATGCTGTGTTTATGCTCCCAGATATCATCCTGGAAGCTAAACCACTTAATGTCCCATCTGCACAAACTGCGGAACTGGTGGCATTAACAAGGGCCTGCCAACGTTTTGAAGGGCAAGTAAACATTTACACTGACTCCAAATATGCTTATGGAGCTGTTCATGATTTTGGAAGAATCTGGCAATAGAGAGGCTTTGTGGCAGCAGATGGAAAATCAATTTCTCATTCTGCTCTCATAACTGACCTTTTGGAAGCCTTCCAGCTTCACTTGCAGTTGGCTATCATACACTGCAGAGCACACACTTGTAGAAATGATCATGCGTCTTTAGGAAATGCACTTGCAGATCAGGCTGCAAGAGAAGCAGCTTTGTCTGTTCTCAGACAAGTAAAAATGGTTGCCTTGTTCCCTCCAACTTTGCCACAGGATCATATGCTGCAGACATTACAGAATTTTGCAACACAAGCAGATCTTTAATATTGGTCTTCACAGAGTTTGGAAAAGACTCCTGAAGGGATCTTTAACAAATAGGGGAGAATAGGTATACCTTAGAGTAGTGCCCTGCCTTTTTCTCTCAGTATCATGGGATAGAACTCAGGGGTTACAAGGAGACAGCAAAGGTTCTAAATATAGATTTTTGCATACAAAACATACCAAATCTGTGCAAATGTACAAAGGTGCATTACATGTATCAGAAATAACTACTATTTTGCACCATGTACAACATGAGCACCTACTGCCTTTCACACATTTCCAAATTGACTTTACACACATGCCTAAACTGTGCAAAATACAGAAATACCTGCTGGTAATTGTAGATGCATTTTCAAAATGGGTGTAAATATTTCTATGTAACAGGGAGGATGCCAAAACAGTGGTAAAAATATTGGTGAGAAAAATTATACAAGATTGGGCTGTCCATTGCAGATTAATTCAGACAATGGGTCAGCTTTTGTCTCTAAAGTATGTCAGGAACTTGTAAGGCAACTCCAAATAGAATCGAGGTTCCATATTCCCTACCATCCACAAGGTTCAGGTATAGTGGAAAGGATGAACAAGACAATCAAGGAAAAAATTAGAAAAGATACTGGAGGCACATTTGCCAAATGGGAAACTGCACTGCCAGCAATATTAGCTGAGATAAGGATGACACCTGCCAAAACTAAATTATCACCATTTGAAGTGATTATGGGGAGACGATTTCCAACACCTTGGGCAAAAGGCCCATCCATGGTAGAAACAGGTGACATGGAATTGATTCAAGAAGAACATTGTAGGAAGCTGATTCAGACTTTGAATGACATCTATGTTGATGTGTCTGTCTCCTTTCCTCTTCCTTCACAGGAACCAACACACCTTTTCCAACCCGGAGATGTGGTCATTGTGAGACAACTGAATAAGTTCAAGGGATCTGGATTCCCCTTTGGACCACAGACAACGGTGATCGCAGTGACCAGAACAGCAGTCTTGATGGAACAAGACTGCTGTTCACCCAGTGGATCCATGTGACTGACCAGAGTCAAGGGAGTGACAAAGAGGGGGGAAACAGGTGACAAAGACCCTGAAATTAAGACCACAGACAAGCCGGTGGAGGATACAGAAGATGTCCTGGCTACTGTCTCCTCAGGTGTCTGGGAAAGCAATGTGTGGACTTAGTCTTTTGATCTTGTTGGTATTTCTGCCATCTTGGATTGTAACAAACTGCATGTGTCATCCAGAGGACTTAGGCCCATTCAGGCCTGTGTGGTTTGAGGACTATGACAAGCCAAGCACACCTACACTAACACCTATTGTACATATTTTTCCTAATCACACTGAGATGCAGAAGTCCACAAGGTTCAGAAAAGAAATGTGAAAACATTCCCAATCCATGATACCTTATGAGTGTTGAGCACAGAATCTAGAGTAACAGGAGAAAGATTTATGGGGTGAATAGAGAGTGATTTAGCTCGCACAATTTCTCCTGTGTAGTTATAAACGCTACTGTGCCCCTTGACCGAATAGTACTACAAACAAGTTTAAGGCCGGGAGTAATTGTGTTGTTTACAAATGCTTCAATGTGCATGATGAATGTTACAAGTAATCTGACCTCTTATCACTGGAAAAAATGGAAACATACCCACCCACACTCTTCCCCTTTTTATGCAAGGGAGGCCAGAAGGGAGGGCAGAAGTAAAATTAGAGGTAAATCTAAGTGGATTGGGTCTTCTATAATGTGTAGTAGAAAGAAAAGAGCCAGGTATGACACATTTTTAGGAGGAACAGGAACTACTCTGGGGTCTTGAATAGTGTTGAGCGAACCCGGACTGTAACGTTCGGGTCCGTACCGAACTTTAGGGTGTCCGTGGCACGGACCCGGACCCGGACATTTCAAAAATCGTTCGGGTTCGGTCCGGGGTTCTGCTATTTTACTCCACGTGTTGAGAAGCTGCAGGGCAGCCAATCAACAAGCGTTTCACTGGTTTGCCCTTAGAAGCCATCACAGCCATGCCTACTAATGGCATGGCTGTGATTGGCCGGTGCATCATGTGACCCAGCCTCTTTATAAGCTGGAGTCACAGTGCTGCAGTCACATGCTCCTTGGGTTAGTGTAGGGAAAGGTAGCTGACGGCGTGAGGGACAGATTTTAGCCATTTTAAGACCTGATCCTGCATCCTGAGATAGATTACTTTACTACTGCTGTCTGTGCTGTTGCTCTGAGGACAGATAGCAGAAA
>BLSH010122376.1:88449-103492 GCA_018402905.1 Glandirana rugosa | reverse complement strand
ATGTGTCCTTTTATGAAGATGTATCTACCCTCTTCATCAATAAGTGAGTCTGTAAGGGTCCAATCAAGATTTTTGGAGAGGAGTATCGATACCCCTTTAGTCTTTGCAAGTGGGTTGGTGGCATGGAAGAATGTAGGGAAGAAGCGATTCGTAAGTTTGGGGATCTTTTTGGTGGAGAAGTGCGTTTCCTGTAGGAATATAATGTCAGCTTTAAGCTTGTGCATCAAATTTAGAGTTTGGCTGCGTTTTTCAGGGATGTTTAACCCTTTGGCATTGAGGGATACCAATTTTAAGGTGGTATTTTTGAGGCGGGTTTGTGTGGTAGACATGATGTATTGGTCTATGGGGCTGGGGTGGTGTTTGAGTATTTGTTTTGGGAGGTAAGTGTAAGCACCAGGTGTGGGGGTTGGGTATGTGGCGTCAGGCAGAGAGAGCGTGTTAAGTAGGTAGTGTTGGTGTTTCTACCCGAGCGATGGGAGTTTTTGTGGATAGCGGAGTGGGACGGGAAGGGGGGTAAGGTAGGTCGGGGATGGGGGGGGGTGGAAAGTTCCGGGGTGGAGCCCAAATATATATATATATCTAGTTATATATATATAGGGTCCCTCTTAATTTGTGTGGTCCCGGAGTGTGTCGACAGGGAGATTAGCGTCCCTATCTCGTGGGGGGTGGTAGGGGTCAGAACTCGTGAAGTAGTGTCTTTGTCGGGGGCAACGAGTCCTGGTGTACCGGGGGGAATCAGTCTTTATCTTGTAATTGCGGTCAAGCCAAGAAGCTGGGAGGAGAGTTGTCCCATCTTATTGTCCATTGTAGTTATTATTTGGTGGAGTATGGGGAACGGTAGCTGTATGTCTTGGTTAAGTGGGAGTGTGAAGCGGTGTGTATTGGTCGGTTGAGAAGATCTGATGTCGGCTGGTTTAAGCAAGTTTTGGTAAGGGTGTTGTAAGTTGGTATATTTTTGTTCTGACTGGTTGTGGTCGCATTGTCAGGATTTGTCATTATCGGGCTGTGTGAGAGTCGGATTGTCTTGGTCTTTAGTATGCATTTCTGTCTATAGCATAAGACAATAGAGAAATAGGTCAAACATTAGTCAGGCCGTCCTCCCTTCTCCCGGATGGGATGTAGGAAGCGTTTGGCCATGGAGCGGCGATGTGCGGCCTCATTTGGAAAATGTAGTGGCTGACATAGTATACCATTGGGTATCAATAGGGTGTGTGTCTTTTGACATTATGAACTCGGGTGGTCTTCCTCACAGAAGGAAGCATTGTTTGGTTTGGGGTATGGGAGGGTGCGGTCGCACATCGCCGCTCCATGAGGAGGGCCACGTCCACCCGAGAGCCGCTTGCACAGTACGCTTGCGGAGACTCGGGTTCTCTTTAGTAATTTTAACCATGAACTAGAATAACAGTATTAACTGCAACAAAGATAAACATTGTCCCTGGGGGGGGAGAACAAGCGTTCCTTTAGAGGAACGAGCTAGTTGGATGAGGGCTATAGGGAGAGCATGACCTGCTGTGGTAATGTGGATATAGAGCACGAGACGGTCATGTCCACGGTTAGAGGTTTTAGGTTAGGGGTGGCCTAGTGGGGTCTATTGCGGGGGGGGTGATCTATGTGTGATTAGCCATGGTGAGCCACACTTAGATTTACGCAAAGTCTTGTTTCTTCTTTGGCATGCCGAGGTACTAATCGTAGTGTGGGGGAGTTGTTCAGAAGTCTCTGTTGTATGAGGGGTGCCTTAGGTGTGTGGGTGCATTACCTGCAGTCCATATGGTGGGAGGGGAGGAGTACCTCGGCGTGGGATTTGGGTGCAGGTTCTCAAGTTCTGCGAGGTTCATAGGAAAGTTCTTTCTCTCGTTGTAGCTTGAGATTTCAGGTTCTTCTGTTTCCTCGATGAGCTGGGTAGATGGATATACAAGAGAAAAACAGAAGAAAAAGCAGAAAAAGGGAGAAAGAAAGAAAACAAGGGGGGAGGGGAGATGTAAGGGAATTGGGCAGAGAGGGTATAGATGACCGGGAACCGATATGTAGCTTGGGTATAATTGCTTGGTCTTGTTCTATATCTTCATTGTCTTCCGTGTATGATGGACGTCTGAGGGGATGGATGGTGATGGTATCGGATTCGACGAAGTAGGGATGTATGTATGAGATGGTAGATCTGGATCAATCCTTCAGTTATCAATCTTGTCTGGGTCTTCTGTGAGCTGGAGAGGCAGTGGGGCTATTGGGTGTGGTGCGCTCGGCTGTCGATGGTCTGGGGTTCCTCGGGGATGTGGATCTTCGGCGTCTGATGTGAAACTCATCCCGAACTGGGATAGCGTCAGTGGAGGTCGTTCTTCTCAGGGTGTTTGATTGGTTGTAGCTGTACCAGTCTGGGAGGTCTAGCTGTGGGAGGTTGAAGGCCGCACAAAAGGTGGGGAGGTCCTCCCGAAAGCGTATTGTGGCCGACTGGTTCTGGTAGGAGGCAGATAGGCAAAATGGAAATTTCCAGCGATATTGAATACCTTTGTCTCGGAGGAGGTCTAGAAGCGGGCGTAGTATTCTCCTATTCTGAAGTGTAATGGGAGAAAGGTCCTGGAAAAGCTTAACTTCCGTACCGCGGTATAGTAGTGATTGGCGGTCTCTCGCTCTACGTAGGATGTCTTCTTTAATTTTGAAATTGACGAGACAGCATATCACATCCCTTGGAGGGTCAGTATCTCGCCTCCTGGGTTTGAGGGCCCTGTGTATGCGTTCAATTTCGATTGGCGTTTCAGGTGGCCTGCCGAGTAGATCGTTAAATATATTGATGGTAGCGTGTGCGATTTGATTGTGCTCAATAGATTCAGGCATACCTCTTATTCGTATATTATGACGACGTCCGCGGTTTTCTAAATCCTCCAGGTGTCTCTGCATGTCTCTCAGCTGGGTACCTTGGGAGTGAGCAGATTCTTGAAGTTGTTGCAGTGCAGAACTGTGAACCATGGTCGTTTCCTCTATATCTTCCAGTCTATTGTGCACTGATTGCAATTCTCTCTTCAGATCAGAAATGGCTGAGGTCATTGCTGCAGTTAGGGACTCTTTTATGTCCTCTGCCACTAACCTTAGGTCTGCCATGGCTAGTGGCTGTGTCCTGTTAGAGTTGTGTTGCTGGGTGCTGGAGCTCTGCCTTCCTGGTGGGCTCAAACTGGAGGAGCGTGCCGCGGCCTGGTAGGCCCGATCTGAAGCCGGGGACTCGCGTGATTGCGAGCGGAAGAGCTCCGGTATACTGCGGCCCGCTTGGGAGTTCGTGCGCCGGGGTGAGCGCGATCTGGCCGGGGATGGTTCCCTGGATGTCTTCCCCATTTTGAAGCTGTTTTGGGCGGTGGGTGGCTTGAAAGGTAAGCTTATATCCCCCCGGTTTGCAGGAGCTCAGGATTTAGGCGTCCATGCCGCTCCGACGCCAGGCCACGCCCCCGACGGCTTTTCTTATCTTTAATAATTCCTGTACAAATACATCTTAGTGAACCCCTACAACAAGTGAATGACTCCTGACCTTAGGTATTTATATACCTTAGTGTACCTGGAAACGTCTTAATCGATTATCATGGCAGTGTCTTCGCAGGATCTTTGGTTTGGTGGGTGCGCTTGGTCCCTCGTTGTAGGTGCTAGTCCACTCAAGCTACCTCCGCAAATGGGCGCAGACTGAGGCAGCAAGAATAGGGTCAGTCCTTCCTTGCTGGGTCAGCTTGGGTGCCTTAATTATTGTGGGGGGATCCCTATGTATTGTGCGTCTGGGGTCTAGCTTGCTGGTCTCCCCGAGTTGTTTGGGAGTTTTATCATGAGAATTATATTAGTTTATCATTTTTGAGTGCATGTTTTGTACCATTTTGACCAGGAGGACCACTTTTGCTCCAGTTTGGTGCGTGTTTGTAGATCTTTGGCAAGGGTAGTTTCGTATATATAGTGTGTCTGGACTGTGTCTATTACGTTAAGTAGGGTGGGGGGATGTTCCTTTTCCCATAACTTAGTAATGTTTTTCCTGGCAGCAAGTAATATATGGGTAGTTACCTTCTTATGGGTTTTTGGGATAGTATCAATATTAAGATTGAGTAGCGCTAGGTCTGGATTTGGTGTTATATTGAGTCCTGTGGTCAGTTTCATGAGTTTAAAAATGTGTTGCCAGTATTTATGTAGCCTGTGGCATTCCCATAGGATATGGACTAAAGATCCCTTCTTTCCACAGTTTCTCCAGCATAGCGGTTGTGTGTCTGTGTCAAATTTCGCTAGTATGTCAGGAGTAAGGTATCTCCTCTGTACTATGTTCTGCATAAGTTCCCATAGGGCCGAGCTTTTTGTTGTTTCATATGTGGATTTAATTGCCTGATGCCATTTTACAGTGGAATATGAGTTGCCTAGATCTTGTTCCCATCTCGCAAGCGTACTAGAGTGGCAAAAGTGAAGTTTCTCTTGTAGCATATTATAGAAAATGGAGATGCCTTTCCTACACCGGGAGCAGGGTGAGTAATATACGAAGGCCTCTATTGGCATGGGGGTAAAGATATGTGGATTGGATTTTAAGCAGTGGTTGATTTGTACATATTGGAATTGGTTTCTAATTACCAGCTGGGGTTTTAGGTGTAAGGTATCTAATGGCTTGAGATGGTCTCCAATTGTGACATCAGTTAAGTTCAGGGTTTTGTGGCTCTTCCACTTTTGTAAGGAGAGTGTTGGGATAAGCAGTTTAAGTGCAGCTAGGGGTAAGTCTATGTTCCCTAATGTGGCGTTTTTCCATTTAGTGTTTTTGAAGCTGAGCCATGCTTTAAGTGTTGCCTGAAAGGTCAAAGGCAGTGTGCTAGATATTTTGAATTTGGGATGCAGTGTGCATAACCAATTCGTTAAGTCATTGCCTTGTATGTACATTCTTTCTATCTCTCCCCATCTAGTTGTAGGGAGAGGCAGGAACCACTCTCTCGTTTGGGCTAGGAGACTGGCAGCGTGGTAGTCTGCCAGGTCCACCATCCCAGAGCCCCCTACAGTCCTGTGTTTGATTAGCCTATTTTTTGCCACTCTAGGTTTTTTCCCTGCCCATATATATTTGTGTAGCAGTGATTGGAGGCTGTTAAGGAATGTTTTAGGGATTGGGATGGGAAGTGTGCGGAAGAGGTATAGCAGTTGCGGAAGTAAATTCATTTTAAATGCTGCCAAGCGGCCCGCCCATGAGAATTCAAATTTGTTAAGATGTGTTAAGGAGTGAGTAAATTTTTGTTTAAAAGGGATGAAGTTTTCCTTGAACATGTTTCCTAAATGTTTTGTGAGAGTTATGCCTAGGTATTTGATGCCCGAGTCTTCCCATTGAAATGGGAGCGTCGTGGAGAGAAAATTTTGTGTGGTACCATCTAAGCCTAGGTCTAGGATATATGACTTTGTCGCATTGGCTTTGTAATACGAGGTTGCCCCAAATTGTTGGAGAAGGGAGTATACTTCCGGTAGGGACGCATGTGGGTTTGTTAGGACTAGGATAATGTCGTCTGCGAACAAACTGATCTTCTGTTTGTATTCTCCAATCTGGATGCCTGATATTACTTTCGACTGCCTAATGGCCTCTGCTAGTGGTTCTATGGTCATATTAAATATTATCGATATCTGGAATGGGGAAAATAGCATTTCATTTACATACACCCTGGTGGAGGGTGTTGAATATAGTGCCATAATGGCTGAAAGTACAGTGTGGTGGAATCCGAATTTGATCAAAACTGCTTCCATATATCCCCAGTGCACTCTGTCGAACGCCTTCTCTGCATCCAATGATAGGAACAGAGAAGGCATTCCGTCTGCGTTAGCAGAATGTATGATGTCTAAAATCCTCCTTGTGGCATCTGAGGATTGTCATCCCTGGATGAACCCCGTTTGGTCACAGTTAATTAGTTGGGCAAGAAATTTGGAAATTCTGCAGGCTAATGTTTTAGCATAAACCTTCACATCTACATTGAGCAAAGATATGTGTCTGAAATTTTGGGGAGAGTCAGGGTCTTTACCAGGCTTGGGTAATGCAACAATTACAGCAGATAGCATCTCTGGTGGAAATGTGGAGGAGGAGGCAGCGCCATTGAACAACTCACACATCAGTGGGGTCAGCATTGATCCGAATTGTCTATAGTATTCCCCAGGTAGGCCATCCGGTCCTGGGGATTTTCATGTTGGGAGGGATTTGATGGTGCTGGTAATTTCTGCCTCCGAGAATGGGGCATTAAGTTCATCTAGCTGATCGGCCCCCAGTTTGTGGAGACGGATCTCAGAGAGGAAGTTTTGAATGCTGTCTGGGGTTGGCTGCGGTGTGTGTGTGTTGTTTTTTAGGTTATAAAGCGAGGCATAGTAGGTGATAAAGGCATCTGCCATTTCCTGAGGGTCTATCAATTTGTCCTTTGTAACTGGGTGAAATATGTGAGGGATTGTTGCTTTTACTCTTTGGCCATTGGGCCATCGCTCTACCCGCTTTGTTGGAGGTGGCATAGAGTGTTGATCTGATCCTGCGGTGTGCCTTTTCGTATGTGTGTAGGAGCAAAGCTCTCAGTTCTTGTCTTAGTGCTAATATTTTGATTTTGAGATCGTGTGTGGGGTTTGTTTTATTTTGGGTTTCTATTTTGGTTATTTCATGTGTGAGTTCATCTAGACGCCGCGTCCTCATTTTTTTTTCCATTGCGTTTAGCTTGATTAGAAATCCTCTAATAAAGGCTTTATGTGCCATCCATATGGTAGAGGTGCGGGGAACTGATCCTAGGTTGTCTTTAAGGAAGTCCGATAAGTGTTTCCTGATTAGGTCTGCATACAAGGGCGTTTGCAAAAGTTGAGTATTGGCTCTCCACATTCTGTTTTTCTGGAATGATCCTTTGACCTCCATAGTGATGCTCACTGGGGAGTGGTCTGACCATGTGATAGCATCTATGGTAGAATGTTGGATCTTTTGTAGGGTCCACTTGTCTACAAGAAAAAAGTCTATGCGCGAGTAGGAATTATGTGAGGGGGGAAATATGTAAAGTCCTTTTCCGTCGTGTGGTGGCATCTCCAAACATCATAGAGCTCATGGGATTGTAGAAAGTTCAGCATAGGGGAAGCGTTCCTAGGTGACGAGTTAGAAGTGTCTAGGTTGGGATCTGGGGCCATATTGAAATCACCGCACATGATCAGTGCTCCTTTTTTGTGTTGGTTTATCTTTTTCATTGTCTTGTTTAGGAATCTTAATTGGTGTGAATTTGGGGCGTAGATGCACACCAAAGTGTAGGTTGATCCCTTAATCTCGCAGATTAATATTAGGTATCTACCATTTGGGTCTGATAGGCATTCGAGTAGGGAGAAGTCTGTAGACTTGTTTATCGCTATTAGTACGCCTCTTTTTTTTTTTCTGGGTTGGAAGCGAGAAATATGTGTGGGAAGTCCCTGTGGTGGCATCTGGGTGTCGCCGACTTAAGAAAGTGCGTTTCCTGAGCGCAGATTATATCTGCGTGTGCTTTTTGTGCCAGGTGCCACAGCATTCCTAGATGAACAGTTTCCTGGAAAGTGGATTGGTCGTCATGGGCCAGTTGAATGGCCCCCAAGGTCTCCGGATCTGACCCCCTTAGACTTTTATCTTTGGGGTCATCTGAAGGCAATTGTCTATGCTGTGAAGATATGAGATGTGCAGCACCTGAAACTACGGATACTGGAAGCCTGTGCTAGCATTTCTCCATTTCTCCTGCGGTGTTGCTATCAGTGTGTGAAGAGTGGGAGAAGAGGGTTGCATCGACAATCCAACACAATGGGCAGCACATTGAACACATTTTATAAGTGGTCAGAAACTTGTAAATAACTCATGAAAGAATAAAGTTACGTTAAAACCAAGCACACCATTGTTTTTCTTGTGAAATTCCCAATAAGTTTGATGTGTCACATGACCCTCTTCCTATTGAAAAAACAAAAGTTGGATTCAAAATGGCCGACTTCAAAATGGCCACCATGGTCACCACCCATCTTGAAAAGTTTCCCCCCTCACTTATACTAATGTGCCACAAACAGGAAGTTAATATCACCAACCATTCCCATTTTATTAAGGTGTATCCATATAAATGGCCCACCCTGTAGTATACAAGGAAAGTCTGTTCTAAAATCTTGTAAAATAATCTGGTATACAAATGCTCACTTTCTTATAATAACAAGCGGGGCCATGTGATATTTCTAATAATTATATGTAATGTTTATGAGATCTGGTAACTACCAACATATAAGCACACATTTCCGTTGCAGCAATATTTAACAATATAATCATATTAATTATGAAGAGGTGTATTTTCCACATACTGGGACTATCAATATCCTTTATACACATAGACAAAATAAAATAGATATATATATATATATATATATATATATATATATATATATATATATATATATATATATATATATATACAATATCTCACAAAAGTGAGTACACCCCTCACATTTTTGTAAATATTTTATTATATCTTTTCATGTGACAACACTGAAGAAATTACACTTTGCTAGAATGTGAAGTAGTGAGTGTACAGCTTGTATAACAGTGTCAATTTTCTGTCCCCTCAAAATAACTCAACACTCAGCCATTAATGTCTTAACTGCTGGCAACAAAAGTAAGTACACCCCTACATGAAAATGTCCAAATTGGGCCCAATTAGCCATTTTCCCTCCCCGGTGTCATGTGACTCATTAGTGTTACAAGGTCTCAGTTGTGAATGGGAAGCAGGTGTGTTAAATTTGGTGGTATGGCTCTCACTCTCATACTGGTCACTGGAACTTCAACATGGCACCTCATGTCAAAGAACTCTCTGAGGATCTAAAAAAAAGAACTGTTGCTCTACATAAAGATGGTCTAGGCTATAAGAAGATTGCCAAGACCCTGAAACTGAGCTGCAGCACGGTGGCCAAGACCATACACTGCATCAAATTGGTCTGAATGGCTGTTGTCCCAGAAGGAAGCCTCTTCTAAAGAAGATGCACAAGAAAGCCCACAAACAGTTTGCTGAAGACAAGCAGACTAAGGACATGGATTACTGGAATCATGTCCTATGGTCTGATGTGACCAAGATAAACTTATTTGGTTCAGATGGTGTCAAGCGTGTGTCGTGGCATCCAGGTGAGGAGTACAAAGACAAGTGTGTCTTGCCTACAGTCAAGCATGGTAGTGGGAGTGTCATGGTCTGGGGCTGCATGAGTGCTGCCAGCACTGGGGAGTTACAGTTCATTGAAGGAACCATGAATGCCAACATGTACTGTGACATACTGAAGCAGAGCATGATCCCCTCCATTTGGAAACTGGGACACAGGACAGTATTCCAACATGATAACGACCCCAAACACACCTCCAAGATGACCACTGCCTTGCTAAAGACGGAGACTGGCCAAGCATGTCTCCAGACCTAAACCTTATTGAGCATCTGTGGGGCATCCTCTAATAGAAGGTGGAGGAGCGCAAGGTCTCTAACGTCCATCAGCTCCATAATGTCATCATGGAGGAGTGGAAGAGGAATCCAGTGGCAACCTGTGAACTCCATGCCCAAGAGGGTTATGGCAGTGCTGGAAAATAATGGTGGCCATACACAATATTGACACTTTGGGCCAAATTTGGACATTTTCACTTAGGGGTGTACTCACTTTTGTTGCCAGTGGTTTAGACATTAATGGCTGTGTGTTGAGTTATTTTGAGGGGACAGCAAATTTGCACTGTTATATAAGCTGTACACTCACTACTTTACATTGCAGCAAAGTGTCATTTCTTCAGTGTTGTCACATGAAAAGATAGAATAAAATATTTACAAAAATGTGAGGGGTGTACTCACTTTTATGAGATACTGTGTATATATATATATATATATATATATATATATATATAAAAACATAATCACTTGTATACTTAAACTACTTATTGTATACATATATGATAATTCTAATATGATTAATACAACAACATTCTCAGTATATAATGGGATTATAGCTAATGAGATTACCAATAACCAAGTATATGGTAATATTGTTGCTGAACCCATTCTAGGTAATATGAAATTTTAGGTCACAGTCATACTATCATATACGGTACTCCATGTATAAGGAAATAGTGAGGTTCCTATTGCAATACTTTTGTCAGTACTTGAATAACCTGCTCTGTTGTCCATAGTTCCATCTCAGCATATTGTGAACTATGAAGGTTGCACACAGGTAAACATATTCATATTCCTAATTGTATATACATTGTAAAGTGTCCACATATTTAAATTATGTCTTGACTTAGATATATTTATTTTCCCTTCACATTCAAAAGATATACAGTACACAACTTTTTCTTGCAGTCTTTTAGCTGGTGAAATAATATACAGGTAGATCAGGGGTGTCCAGCTGGTCAGGGATATTGACTCTTTTTTCACCTGTATAAAGATGCATATTGTTAGTCCTTCAGTGTCATAAACATGAACCAGGGGTTGTATTTACATTCTGTTTTGACACTGTGTATTTTCCTTGGAAGGTTAGTTAGTATTTACTGGTTTCAAGGATGATCAAACAAATTCTAGTTGGTGACAATAAAAATAGTTTTATCCTTGGCTTCAGGTGGGGGGAAGTCATACAACTTATTGTTTTTCTAACCAGTTCTTTAAATACTTTGCAGAATCCCAGCGATTTAAAAAAAAAAACAGAATGTCTCAGGTTGAGTTGAAGCCTGAATTTAACCTTTTAATATTTTGGCCTATCCAAAAACTTAGATCACTCTGTATTAAATCCAGAAATTCTATACCATATTTTTAATTAATTAACTGATGCTCTAACAGTTTACATGTTTTTACGTAAGTAGCACTGTATATATTTTTATTGTTTGCGTCAGTCCTGATGCCAAGTTCATCAGTTGAACTGGTACTCTAATCATTATTATTATAATATAATAATAATAATAATAATAATCACATTTATATTTAGGGCTGGAGTGGATTAGTATGGTGGCACTATATTGGTTAGCACCTCATCCCTGATTGAGTAGATTGTAGGTAACTGGAGGGAGGTAGGGAAAATCAAAGGGAAGGGAAGGAAGGGGAGGAATGGAAATGGAAATAGGAAAGGAATGGAGGAAGGTGATGGGACTATAACGGTGCAAAGATATGTCCAAAGATGCGGAAATAGTAAAATATATACATTTATTCCGTATGCACATATAAAAAGAAGCACTATGTGGTGCTTCAATAGCAATTAAAAACAACTGGGAACAACAAAGCAGTCCATTTACATATCAATAAACAGTGTGGTTGGTTTTGGTAATTACAACGGTCATGGGTATAAACGTCCAACATGTTTCGCCTGGTGAGGCTTCTTCAGGGACTACAACAAACCAGAGCGTTTTACAAATCTAACGTAACTTTATTCTTTCATGAGTTGTTTACAAGTTTCTCTTTGTTCACAGCCATTGACATGTCGCTGAGGTTAACACGTGCGGAGCGGATAGAAATTGTGTTGATGTCTGGTGAACGCAGTAACCGGGTCATTGCAGCAGATTTCAATGCAAGACAGCCTACGAGACCACCCATCTCCCATGCTACAGTTAGCAAACTGCTTGCTAAATTTTGTGAAACTGGTTCAGTGTTGGATTTGCCAAAATGTGGACGCATGAAATCTGTCACTAATGAAGAAACATCAGTGGCTGTCCTAGCTTCATTCAGCAAGAGCCCACAGTGTAGCACTCGCCGCATGTCACTGGAGAGTGGCATTAGTCGAACATCCCTTTGGCGGATATTAGCTACTCACAAATGGCACCCTTACAAACTTCAGCTACTGCAGCATCTCAACGAGGATGACCCAGATCGGTGCACTGAATTTGCAGAATGGGTAAAACAAAAATTGGAACAGGACGGATTTCGTTCAGTGATGAGGCAAACTTTTATGTGAATGGTGAAGTTAACAAACAAAACCACCGCTGGTCTGACACTAACCCACATTGGATAAATTCCTCCAAGACTGTTGGAACCAAAAAATTGATGGTATGGTGTGGTATATGGGGTACAAAGATAGTGGGGCCATTCTTCATCAATGGAAACCTCAAGGCCACTGGATATGTGAAATTGCTACATGATGATGTGTTTCCCTCTTTATGCACTGAAGCTGGCACGTTCCCTGAGTTTTTCCAGCAAGATGGTGCACCACTACATTATGGGTGTCAGGTCAGAGCATTCCTAGATGAACAGTTTCCTGGAAAGTGGATTGGTCGTCATGGGCCAGTTGAATGGCCCCCAAGGTCTCCCGATCTGACCCCCTTAGACTTTTATCTTTGGGGTCATCTGAAGGCAATTGTCTATGCTGTGAAGATACGAGATGTGCAGCACCTGAAACTACGGATACTGGAAGCCTGTGCTAGCATTTCTCCTGCGGTGTTGCTATCAGTGTGTGAAGAGTGGGAGAAGAGGGTTGCATTGACAATCAAACACAATGGGCAGTACATGGAACACGTTTTATAAGTGGTCAGAAACTTGTAAGTAACTCATGAAAGAATAAAGTTACGTTAAAACAAAGCACATCATTGTTTTTCTTGTGAAATTCCCAATAAGTTTGATGTGTCACATGACCCTCTTCCTATTGAAAAAACAAAAGTTGGATTCAAAATGGCCGACTTCAAAATGGCCGCCATGGTCACCACCCATCTTGAAAAGTTTCCCCCCTCACATATACTAATGTGCCACAAACAGGAAGTTAATATCACCAACCATTCCCATTTTATTAAGGTGTATCCATATAAATGGCCCACCCTGTAGATCAGCAATGCTGCATACTATTAAATGAATCATACTGTAAAGGGAGCATCACAAGGACCTAGTAATAAGCAGGAGCTTACTGTAGACTACTCACAAAGGAACAATGTATACCTGAGAAGCATGGTAATCTCACACAAACGTCCGCAGGTGGAGACACATTGAGATACTAATTCGGCTTTTAAAGGCAGCTAGCGCGCGCCGCGTGTGACTTCACGAGTGCGTGCTCGGATCAATGTCAGAGACCACAGCCCCCATAATGCTATGCAGCCGCCGCACGCCACTCCAAAAGGGGAGGGGCGCGCACCGCACATGGAGCCGCAGGATCCGAACAGGGCGGCCACCAAGCTGGGCGCAGAGCGCCTAGGACGCCACTAGGGGTCAGCGGCGACCATCCGTGCGAATGCGCAATTGTCGACACCCGCCCAGACAAACAGGAGGAGGTAAGCTCGAGACAAAGGAGTGGGCACACCTGGACAAGGGGCAGACGATGCCAAAGAGAAAGAATATTTTAACCAATGATCCCACAATATATAGACATATATGTTTGGAACTGAAACAATACAAATTTAACAGGCAATGAGAAATAAAGAATGATATACAATTAATGAAACAAAAAATAATCAAGGATATTCAAATTAATATAAACAAAAATATCGAAAATTGCAAAAGTCATCTGACATTCATATACAAATCAAAATGAACTACTAAACAGAAAGAATAGTAATTATTACATATTTATAAAACAATAATTAATAATAAGCAATAGAATAGTAGCCACATATTAATTGCATCTATTGTCCATCTTCAAATCCAAAAGACCAGATTAAATTATATATTGTGAGTGACAGACATTATATGCATCCTAGGGAAAAGCTTTCAGGACAGTGTTCATACAGTAAAGGCCCATTGAGATAGTGGGGCACAAGACAATAAAGAGATAGGAGAGGCTCATTTAGACATAGAGAATATATAACATTGTTAGACTTGGGGGCTAGAGGAAAGATACATAGCTTATGTTTTTGTTTAAACCCGGATAGGTAGTGGCTACCAATACATGTATCCAACGTGCCTCCGTCTGGAGGAGAGCTTTGTCTGCGCTCCCCCCACGGAGGCTGAGGGGGCACATGGTTTAAAGCTGCAAACTTGATCACAGTAGGGTCAAAGTTGTGACGTTTGGCAACATGTAAGTTGGGGGCCGTAGTAGTTTGTTTCTTATAAATTGGTAACCTGTGGTCCTTGATGCGCTTGACAAAGGGCCGTTTAGTTTTGCCCACATAAAATGCCCCACAGAGACAAAGCACCAAATAAACTACTCCTGCCATTTGACATGTGACTTTGTATCCGATTTTGTGTAGTTGACCATTGGGTAAGAGGTAGAGTTTCAAAATAAAGTGCCAATCCATAGAGTAGAGTGTGAACTGAATCACTCATTTGCATGGGGCTAGAGTGGATTAGTATGGTGGCACTATATTGGTTAGCACCTCATCCCTGATTGAGCAAATTGTAGGTAACTGGAGAGAGGTAGGGAAAATCAAAGGGAAGGGAAGGAAGGGGAGGAATGGAAATGGAAATAGGAAAGGAATGGAGGAAGGTGATGGGACTATAACGGTGCAAAGATATGTCCAAAGATGAGGAAATAGTAAAATATATACATTTACTCAGTATGCACATATAAAAAGAAGCACTATGTGGTGCTTCAATAGCAATTAAAAACAACAGGGAACAACAAAGCAGTCTATTTACATATCAATAAACAGTGTGGTTGGTTTTGGTAATTACAACGGTCATGGGTCTGTATAAACGTCCAACATGTTTCGCCTGGTGAGGCTTCTTCAGGGACTACAACAAACCAGAGCGTTTTACAAATCTAATAAAAGACAATAAGGATGAGAACCATACATAGAATAACACAAACACAGTACATATGACTTAATGTATTAGATGAAGTCGATTAATTCTCAGTACATCACCTCCCACTGTCCAGAACTGCGCTCAAGCCAAAGGCCCGGAATGCCCAACCAACTGACGTCACACCAAGAGGGGGGACAATGCACATCCACAAACTGCCCCAACTTTGCCAACTGAATGACTAAAGGAGAGGAGAAAATTGTATATATAGATATAGTATGCGGATGCTGAATGCAAAGGAGAGGGGAAAAAAGGATAAAGGAAAAAAAAAAAAAGGGTAATACCTGGTTACAGCACTTACAAGCGCTGCTCTCACTCAGGAATATAAAGTTGTCAGCTTTAAGAGGCCAACTGTATGTAATTTCGGAGTGGTCCGCTTTGTA
>BLSH010122376.1:76603-87875 GCA_018402905.1 Glandirana rugosa | reverse complement strand
ATAAAACGCGAAACAGAGACACTCCGTAAAATACACCCGTTTTGATTTGCCGGGAAACAGTTCGCGTAGTTCCTGGTGTACAATGGTTAAATATTCTTTGTTTGATGATTCCGGGAGTTGAATGTACAACGGTTTACAGTGTTGAAACTGGGATGACACTAGTTCAAACGCCGAAATTTGGTACACGGGGAGCCGGAGATACCCCCCTCGCGTCTGATTCTGATTCGAGAGGAGTTCTCTCTCCGTGCAAGCTATGTACACAACCCTCGGTGACGGATAGGCCCAAATTTGTTTTTGTATTCGATACATAGAAAGGAGATCGGGGGTTCAGATTGTTACAATATATAAGAGATACAGATTTACTCGGAGAGGATAGAGAAATAACAGAACACGGGGTGATAGAGTTACCCGGAAATGACATACTTGTGACAGGACTTTCGAAGGGGGATCCTACGTATATTACAGACAGTGAGTGTTATATATTAAGAGAATATATAACATTGTTAGACTTGGGGGCTAGAGGAAAGATACATAGCTTATGTTTTTGTTTAAACCCGGATAGGCAGTGGCTCCCAACACATGTATCGAACGTGCCTCTCTCTTGAGGAGAGCTTAGTCTTAGTCTGCGCTCCCCCCATAGAGGCCGAGGGGCACATGGTTTAAAGCCGCAAACTTGATCACAGTAGGGTCAAAGTTGTGACATTTGGCAACATGTAAGTTGAGGGCCTTAGTAGTTTGTTTCTTATAAATTGGTAACATGTGGTCCTTGATGCGCTTGACAAAGGGCCGTTTAGTTTTGCCCACATAAAATGCCTCACAGAGACAAAGCGCAAAATAACTCCTGCCGTTTGACATATGACTTTGTATTTGATTTTGTGTAGTTGACCTTTGGGTAATACGACCTGTTTGGAGTTTATAACAAACTGGCAATACTGACACCCACCGCAAGCAAAGGTGTCGGCTGCCACCAGTTTGTTAGTGTTGGGAGCTTGAAAGTGACGCTTGACTAGTCGGTCCCGTAAAGAACGTCTCGTTTGAACGTAACCTGAGGATAAGATTGTATATGTGGAGCAATTGCTGAATCAGCTAATAGTAAAGGCTAATGCTTCTCGAGAATTGACCTGAACTGTTTATGCTGATTGGAATATTGTGTAACCACTCTCACAGATTGTGGACCGGTTTTGGTTTTCTGGGAAAAGATAAGAGACTCTCTATCCTGTTGGTTGGTTTTTTGGTATGCTTTTTTGAGACATGAGCGGCTGTAGCCACGAGTATGTAATCTTGTATAAAGTGCCTTTGCCACCATATGATAGTCATAGTTTGATGAACAATTTCGTCTAAGCCTGAGATACTGGCTGTAGGGTATGCTGTTAATCAAGGATTTAGGATGAGAGCTGTTTGCACTGAGGATAGTATATCCAGCAGTGGGTTTTCTAAACAAAGTGGATTCAAACCCACCATGTGAGTCAATAAATATCTGAATGTCCAGAAAAGAAATTCTTTGTTGACTACAATTCATGGTGAATTTGAGGTTATACGCATTGATGGAAATGAATTCCATAAAAAGAGAAAGGTCTTCTCGAGTACCGGTCCATAGGAACAGCACGTCTTCTATATACCTATGCCATGATAGAATGTGATTAAGTAGATGCGACATGCGTTCATCCGAGAATAGGTCTTGCTCCCACCCCCCCAGGTACAGGTTAGCATAGGCAGGGGCACAGCGAGTGCCCATTGCCACGCCCTGTACCTGGAGGTAGTGGGAGGAGTCAAATACAAAGCAATTAGAAGTGAGAATGTATGTAAGAAGACTAATGATGAAGTTGCTATATATAGTTGAATGTGAGCCCCTATTTGACAGGAATTTTGTAACAACTTCTAACCCCTTCGAGTGGGGGATAGAGTTGTATAGACTTTCAATATCTATGGCAACTAGCCAAGTGTCCTTGGGGACATGTAGTCCTTCAATAATACGTAATAAATGTATCGTATCTTTGACATAGGATGACAGGGAAGTGACATGTGGTTGAAGGTATAGGTCAACGAGCTGACTAGCATTTTCAGCTATACTGCCACACCCTGAGATGATTGGTTTTCCCGGGGGGGCCATCAAAGTTTTATGGACCTTTGACAGTGCATAAAACGTTGGAATGGTGGGATCCTTAACATCCAAAAATTGCCATGTGCCTTTGTCAATGATACCGCTATGGTATGCTTTAAAAATTATGTTGCGATAAGCTGCAATTAGATTGTCTACAACCGTTTTGGTAATGGGTCTGTACCATTCTCTATTAGAAAGTAGGTCATGGGGCGTGGTCTGGACATGGCCAGATAGAGACGTGTTCTCTGTGAGCTCCTGACCGTCTCTCCGGCATCCCTATTCATCCGATCTTAATAGACGAGATATGCCCTCTACCAAGAAAAGGAAAACTACATATACCTCAAAGGACACCAAAAAGTCTAAATCGGAGGGTGAACTGAAGAAATATTTCACTAAATCACAAGCGTCACAACAGCCCTCTACAACTGACTCCAAGATGGCGGCTGCACATGGCTCTCAGCGGGAGTTACAGGTGGGGCCGAGCTCTCCCTCGGCCTCCCTGGGCTCGGACCTCCCGCCGGATCTCCACTTAACCACGGGAAATTCACCATCTTCCCCGTTCAGTCTACGCGGAGATGAGGAGTTAAAAAACCTGCTACGGGCTCTACCCACGAAAGCAGACATCGAGGGTCTAATAGGCCGACTGGAAGCAGCGCACCGCAAAGAGCTCCAGGCGGTCAAGACTGACATTAAAAATTTGTCGGACAAGCTCTCCGTGGGCGAGACATCCCTGGCAACCATGGAAAACCGGCTCGCAACCCTAGAAACAATGCAGCTCACCCAGGCAGATACCTCCGTGCAACTGCAGCTCCAGCTGGAGGAATTCGAGGATAGGAGTCGGAGGAATAACCTCCGGCTCCGAGGTATCCCGGAGGCGATGGGGCCAGAGGACTTGGCCGCTACAGCGACGGAGATCTTCCGCCGAATGTGTGGGGACTCCCTCCCAGTGGGAATAGAATACGACCGGATCCACAGAACTCTGGCGCCTAGATCCACAGATCCTGCAAGGCCTAGAGACGTCATCTGTAGACTCCATCGCTACACCCATAAAGAAGCCGTCCTCCGCAAGGCCTGGGAAGTCAGAGAACAGGACTTTGACGGAGCCACAATAAAAATTTTGCCAGATATCTCTCGGGCGACATTGCAACGAAGGGCCTTGCTCCGCCCGCTCTTGGAGTTAGCAAGAGAACAGGGCCTTACGTACCGTTGGCGATACCCGCTGGCGGTAACATTTCGGAAAGCTCAGGGTTCCTTTACTCTTCAAGCACCTCCAGATCTCCCTGGCCTCTTCGCCTTCATGGAGACGGACCATATCCCGGTTCCGAACTGGCTAACACTCCTTCCACGCCCGCCACCTAGACAGGGACCTTCGACCTGGAACGATCCGCAGCCCAGACCTCAAAGATCTTCGGCCGAACAGCACAGGGAGGACTGAGCCAGATACAGTCAGGTATGTGGATGTATAGCCAAAGATAGGGGTTTGAAGCCTAGGGGCTCTCTCTGTTAGACGGTTGGCACGGAACATTTACCTCTAACTCGTGAACTATTAACTGTTGGAGATGACGGGGAGATGTGTAGGGGGATCTCAGCCACGATCTGAGCGGAGGCCCTGGAGTCGCTCAGAAAATCCCTCACGGTGCTTTTGATTCCAAACTATCTTCTTGAACGGGACTGTAAAATGGTAAGCATTTGCCCTCTACCCAGGAAGCTACCACCTGTGAACTTACCCTACCTTCTGCCAAGACTAGGGGAACTCGCTCCCAAGGGTCCACTTGGAGGAGGGAGCGACTCCCGGTATTAAGCGGCCTGAACTGTCGATGGTCAAAAATCATAGCTGTGCTGTTAGACCCGACTGCCTCTCAGCGGATGAATATATACTGATACCAGACAAACTTATTAGGTAAGGGGGGGGGAACTTGAGGGGCACTTGGCCTTCAGTCCGACTAGGCTGAAATGTTGCTTTCTAACTGAATACTGAGACTCCTGTGGTCACTCTAGAGTGGAGATTCCACCCTCCCCCTACCACCAGAAGTGCCATTTATATGTGACTATTGACATTTATATGGTTCTACCGCTTTTTGGGAGACAAGGATAGAACACCCTCATTTCTTATTGCACTGACACTACCATGACGTCTGGCTCTCCTCCACAGATACTGTGCTGAGATACGAGATGTCATTATGTCTCTGGCTTCTCGGTTTATTAGGTTATATTTTCATGCCTGAAATGTTAGACATTTTACCTGTTCTTTTGCCTGGATTGCTGAAACAAGTTATAGTCATTCAGCTGGGGAAAAGGGGTGACCCCCCTGTGTCAGGGGTAGTCGCTCACCCCAGACTGAAGACTTAGAGTCCATTCTAGTTAAAGATCTGATCACTTACAATCTTCCTTGTTACTCATGTTTATATAAAAGTTGTTACTCTATATATCTCGTGTATCCGCCTTGTATTGGGGGTGCAGGAGAGGGTTAGACTCATCTCTGTACGTGTCAGCTCCACCCACTCACCCACCTAGACTTGCTGTGAGCTGCCCTAGTTGGCTGGCTTGAGCATTTACACAAGGTTTGTACTTGTCACTTTAGTTGGTGCATATTGTCCGGGTCCGGTACTCTTACGAGTCCGAGCAATATCTCACCTCTGTGTTCTCTAATCTCTTTCTAGCTAATCCCATTTTTTTTTTTTTGTTTCTTTCTCTCTCTGTTCTCTTGCCCTCTTTGGCTCCCTTTCCCTCTTTCTTTTTCCACTGTGTGGGGAGGCGATGGACAGCATTAGAGTGTTGTCACTAAACGCTAAGGGGCTCAACTCCCCCGAAAAGAGACGTATTCTCCTGATGGATCTTAAGCGTGCTAACGTTGACGTGGCATTCATTCAGGAAACACACTTTAGGGATGACAAACTTCCCATTCTTAGAAATAGATATTACCCATTGGCGTACCACTCCACTAACTTGGAAGCCAAATCCAAGGGGGTGTCCATTCTTTTATCAAGTAAGCTTCCGTGGTCTTGTATAGAGACCCGTAGGGACCCACTGGGACGATATCTTTTCCTGCTGGGCAAGATTGGGGAAGATATTGTGACTTTAGCCACGATTTACACCCCAAATACCCAGCAAGATATCTTTCTCAAATCTACATTCGAATCACTGACAGACTTCCGGGAAGGACAACTTCTGCTTGGTGGGGACTTCAATGTCCCGCTGATCCCATCCGCTGACACATCCTCTGGTTCTTCGTCGGTTCCCCCTCGCGTCAGAAAGAATATTGCACAGTCCCTTCACAGGGCACAGCTGGTCAACGTATGGAGACTACAACACCCGGGGGAGAGGGATTACTCATTTTATTCCTCCCCTCATAAACTATACTCGAGAATAGACTACTTCTTGATCCCCCATGGCCAGCTGCATGCGGTACGCGAGACTACCATAGATCACATCACGTGGTCTGATCACGCGGCAATCACCCTGACTTACGCCCTTTCAGACATAACCCACTCCAGATCCCGTTTTTAGCGCCTGCACGATAGTCTCTTACAAACACCCAATGTGTTGTCCGACGTCACGCAGGAATTACACCACTACTTCCACACTAATGATCAAGAAGGATGCGACCCTAGACTTCTGTGGGAAGCACATAAGGCAGTGATCAGGGGGGTATTCATTAAACACGGGGCACGTATCAAAAAGGAACATAATAAGCAGTTGACCTCCCTCTTGGAGACACTCCACAAGCTAGAAGCGAAACATAAGCATGCCTCTACTCCCGCATTGGATGCTGAAATTCTGCTCCTACGCAAGCAGATCGCTGACCTGCTGCATTACAGAGGCGGCATTGCAATTTTGCCAGCGGGTGGGATATGAGTTCGGCAACAAATGTGGGAAATTACTGGCTAACCTGATTAGGGAATGCAAATCTTCCTCCTACATCCCCCACGTTTTGGACGCAAACGGCAAGAAAGTCACGCTTCCCAAACAGATCTCGCAGACCTTCCGAGACTTTTATTCAAGACTCTATAATTTACCGGACAGACCCTCCTCACAGACAGAGATTGACGAATATATTAAATCTTCCCTCCTCCCATCGTTGCCGGCGGAAACCCACATAGAACTAGACCAACCCATCACCATAGAGGAACTCTAAGGAGCGGTAACCTCTACTAAACGGGGGAAGGCCCCGGGCCCAAACGGTTTTACCCTGTCTTATTATCAAACACTTTTACCGATTCTCGGCCCTCAGATGGTGAAATTATTTAATGCGATCAAAACTGACAACCCCTTCCCCCAAACCTCGCTGCAAGCCCACATTTCTGTTATCCCTAAAGTTGACAAAGACCCCGCGCAATGCGGTAGTTATCGACCTATCTCTCTTTTAAACATCGACCTGAAATTATTCACTAAAATCATAGTGACAAAATTAGCACGCCATTTACAATCCCTAACCCATCTAGACCAAGTAGGTTTTATCCCGACTAGAGAAGCGAGAGACAACACGATCAAAGTCCTTAACCTGGTACACATAGTTAACGAGTCCCGAACACCCTGCGTCTTTCTCAGCACTGATGCTGAGAAAGCGTTTGACAGGGTAAATTGGAATTTTATGTTCTCTGTCCTCCGCCACATAGGGTTGGGGAACTCAATGATAGGCTGGATATCAGGCATATATTTTCACCCTACAGCGCGAGTGAAGGCCAATGGCATCCTGTCCGACCCATTCCCCATTGTCAATGGGACGAGACAGGGCTGTCCACTTTCCCCGCTTCTGTTTGCCCTCTCCTTAGAGCCTTTCCTCTGTAAAATCAGACTAAACCCAGACATTCAGGGTATGAGTGTCGCTGATACCCAACAGAAGATCTCCGCTTACGCAGATGACCTCCTATTCACGCTCACGAACCCCACTACATCCCTCCCCAACCTTATGCAAGAATTTCATACATACGGCTGTATGGCAAACTTGAAAATAAACTTTGACAAATCGGAAGCGATGGGAATTGCTCTCCCGGCCGGTCTCATGCATTCATTAAAAGCCAATTTTCGCTTCAAATGGACACCAACGGCTTTGAAATATCTTGGCACCTTTATACCGGCGGATCCATCCCTTACATTTAAACTGAATTTTCCACCATTAGTGACTAAAACCCGCATCTTGCTGGACCAATGGCACAAAGGACTCCATTCCTGGTTTGGGAGATGTAATCTCTTGAAGATGGTTATACTGCCCAAATTCCTATTCATGTTACAAGCCCTCCCGGTTAGGATCCCCCTAGCTTACTTTAAGCAAGTACAGTCGCTTTTTTTTAGTTTTATCTGGTCACATAAGAAACCCCGCCTCCCTAGAGTACATTTAACTATGCTGAAATGATTTGGGGGTCTAGCTGTGCCGAACATTAGACGATACTACCTGACTACCCATTTGGGCCGCCTGATCGACTGGTGGAGACACATGGACCGCAAATTGTGGGCACAGTTGGAACAGAAACAAACACACATCCCCCTAAAAGGTGCGCTCTGGTGCTACAATCTACTACCTATGGACCTAAAATCTCACCCACTCATTGGCACCACACTTCGCATATGCACTCAAGAGATGGGTCGAAAGTTGATTACGACTTCAGACTCTCCCTTATAGCCCATCCTAGGAAACCCTCGCTTCCCCCCAGGCCTCGACTCTAGAGATTATAAACACCTAATAGAAGCAGGACAAGATCGGGCCGTGGATTTCTTGAGAGGTGACCAATGGCCATCAATCGCGGCCCTGATGGACGAGGGAGGTCAATACCGACTACCGTTTTGGCCTGCCGTAAAATTGCACCATTTTCTACAATCCCTTCATAATCCATCCCGGTTCCACCGTCCTCTTACACATTTGAGGAATATTGCTCAGATACGGAAGACCTACCCCAAGTTCTATCCAAGACTTATGCATTACTGAACACTCCGACGGAACAACCGCACCTACCATGCCTGGCTAAGTGGGAAGCTGACTTTGCATACACTTTCACACCAACTCAGATTCAAAATATCATCCAATTTACCCTGATATCGTCTATTGCCACTAAGATACAGGAAGCGAACTTCAAAATATTTACCAGATGGTATTACACACCCGCCAAATTACATGCATGCTTCCCCACCTCCACGGATCACTGTTGGCGATGCTGAAAAGATAGAGGGACAATGCTACACATATTCTGGTCATGCCCCCAACTAAAAACATATTGGTCGACAATACATACAATCGCGCAAAAACTTACGGAACATCAAATTCCAAAAGATCCAGCATTCTTCCTTCTCCATATTTCTCAGATCCCTACTAAAACCTATAGCAAATCCATCTTACGCCACCTATTAAATGCAGCCAAAGCATGTATCTCCTTATATTGGAAAAAACAAACTGCACCCTCTATAATATGCTGGTTCAAAAAAGTGGAACAAATAAACAAAATGGAAGACCTGATCCTCACTTCTCAGGACAAAAGAGAAAGATACACTAGAACTTGGGGTCTGTGGAATATGTTCGTGCTATCCGAGGAAGGTACAGCACTGCTCTCGGCACCGCCCCCTTAAACCCATGAAAAACTTTTAAATTACAAATACCCCACTGCTTTGATGGACCCCGTCGCCTCCTCACACACTACCACCTCCCCCCTTCTCCCCAACCCTTCCCCATTCTTTATAATCTGTTTTCTACCTCTTTCTCCCCTCCCCCTCACTGAACATGCCTCCTTTTTGACTCACTCTCTTCTTGTTGCTCCTTTTTCTTTGCTACACCATGCATTTCTATTCTACATCTTCATTTTTAGAGCAGTGAAAACTTGGGAGAAGCTGCCAGACTGTTTATAAGCATCTTAGGATTGGTAACCAGATACGCTATATGGTAGATGTTCAAGATTGTCATGTATTAAAGACAGGAAGGTTATACCCGATGTACGCTACCTTTCGAGAACTTGTCAACTCTGTAAATCCCCTGTGTTGCCTTCCTGAATTATGATTGTAATGCGCTGGTGCTTGCCCTTATTAGGTATTAATAAAGATAATATTTGAAAAAAAAAGAAAGTAGGTCATTACACATAGAGGTATATTGATCAAGGTCCATAACCACCAAGTTATCTCCCTTATCAGCTGGTTTAATAACAATGTTTTGATTACACTGAAGGGACAGAATGGCATCTCTTTGAGCCTGAGATATATTAGGTCGCTTAGGATTATTGAAAGTGAGTTTCTCAATTTCACTAGAGGTCTGTTGGACAAATGCCCATATATTGGGATTAGAGTTTAGTTGTGGGAAAGCTCGAGATTTAGGTTTGAAGGAACTGGGGGCAGGGAAAGATACCCCTTGCACTGAGATGCCAACTGCGCTGCTAGGTGGCGTCTCATTGGTGCATTGAGTCATATTCGGATCATCCCAGAGATCCATCAAATCACAGAGCGCCTGTGACTCGAGGACACTCTGGGGTGGATCCGGATTACAGGATACAGAAAAAGGACTGATAATGGTCTGTTTCTGGGATTTTCCGCTGTAAAGAACCTTATACATCAATCTGCGGGCAAACAAATGTATGTCCTTAATTAAAGAAAATTTGTCAGAATTCTGATCACGACAGAAGGATAGTCCTAACTTGAGAACATCAATTCCATTCAAAGACAGAGAATAAGAGGATAAATTAATGATTTCTAAATTGTTAGTGGCTTGAGACTCGATGGAAGTTAATTGGGTATTGGGCTTGACATAAGAGCCAGGGATGCGGCAGGATGTGGGGTCACATCCAGCTGTTTCCCTAAAAAAATGGGTGCCATTTTGGGATCTTTGGGTGCACTACGTGTTGTTTCTAAATCTATGATAGATAGAGAAGATTTGCTTAACTTAGATGTTGAGGCTTGAACCGATGTGCAGGAGGATAGTGCTGAGACTGTGGATAAGGACGGAGAAATTAAGGTCGGAGTGTTGGAGCTAGTAGGCCCCGTGACCGAAGTCGTGCTAATAGTGGATACAGACGGTGGCGTTGAACCGTGAACTTGTGAAAGTGAATTAGGCGGTGGTCATTTCGGTGCGGGTGCGCGAGTACCTCGAGTAGAGCCAGAAGATCGTACATCCGAATCTCCTTTGCGCCTTTTCGGGAGTCTTTTATCTGAAAAATCTGGATATACTGTGGATAAACTAGAAGAGGGGGAAGGAACAGGAGATGTGTTAGATGTAGGTTTGGTTTGTTTTGGGGGTGAGGTATCTTGATGTCTAGTGGGGTTTGGGTCACTATTATTCCATTTATAAGCCTAACCATTGTCATGTGCTAATTTATCTTTCAAATACTTAGCTTCCTTTTTGTCAATGAGTTGAACTGTATACCTTTCTAAACAATCACGTAGTTCTTTCTCCCTCCTTTTAAAGGATGGAGAATGAGCAGCTAAAATGTATTCATCCATCCACTTTTTAATTTGGGCATCCAAAAGGACAAGGTCTTCTTCATAACGTTTACACAGAAGGAGGAGCATGCCCTGAGAGCATGTAAGCAATTTATGCTCCCAGGCCTTTTTTAAAATCTCGTCAACTTTTTGGAGATTGGGGAAAATTGAATTCTTAAGCCCCAGGGAACTACATTATTGTTAGAATATTTTTCCAAATATTTTTTTATGCCAGTATAGGCGTGCTTTTCTTTCCAGCATTCTTTGTAATCGGGAAAAGGCTTATGATAGTTCTAATTCAGTTAATTCCTTCTCATCCTGTGCTTTATGGGCCTTGTGCATCAAATCATCCCAGGCTTCCCCACAGAATCCTGCCATTTGGTCAGATTAAATAAGCTGTACAATACAAAGTGTGCAAAGACAGTCACTCAGAGATGACAAAATACAAAAAAGGGACCTAAAAAGGATCTCTGTTGCATATGAACCAAAACCCTGAGTAGACAAGATTACAGAAATATATATAAATATATACTTGCACGATAATCATAAGCAAAAAAGAAAAAGAACAAAAAGGCAAGGGAGAGGAAGAGGTAGAGTTTCAAAATAAAGTGCCAATCCATAGAGTAGAGTGTGAACTGAATCACTAATTTGCATGGGGCTGGAGTGGATTAGTATGGTGGCACTATATTGGTTAGCACCTCATCCCTGATTGAGCAGATTGTAGGTAACTGGAGAGAGGTAGGGAAAATCAAAGGGAAGGGAAGGAAGGAGATAAAACAG
>BLSH010122376.1:48699-64303 GCA_018402905.1 Glandirana rugosa | reverse complement strand
GAGTGGAGGGGAAAACCTCACCGCACGGGGCCTCCCGCGGTGTACAGCCTCTGGTGTCGGGGGTATTACGATACGTCGGCGGCGTGCGGTGAGGTTTTCCCCTCCACGCGCGTGGCGCGTGACGTGTGCCCCGACGTCCTAGGTTTGTCCCGTCGACGGTTCGTCTCGCGGATCCTACGGTGATCCCCAGTCACCTTTGGTGGGCACGCTTACGCGTTAACAGCTGTGGGCGGTTCTGGTTGTCCTCCTCCGTTCGAGCTCTGTTTCCTCACCCGTGTGGACCTGTTCCCCGTCTGCTACGGTTTTATCATTCTTTATTTCTCATTGCCTGTTAAATTTGTATTGTTTCAGTTCCAAACATATATGTCTATATATTGTGGGATCATTGGTTAAAATATTCTTTCTCTTTGGCATCGTCTGCCCCTTGTCCAGGTGTGCCCACTCCTTTGTCTCGAGCTTGCCTCCTCCTGTTGGTCTTGGCGGGTGTCGACAATTGCGCATTCGCACGGGTGGTTTCCACTGACCCCTAGTGGCATCCTAGGCGCTCTGCTTGGCAGCTGCCCTGTTTGGATCCTGCAGCCCCGTGTGCAGTGCGCGGTGCGCGCACCTCCCCTTTTGGAGTGGCGTGCGGCGGCTGCATAGCATTATGGGGGCTGTGGTCTCCGACATGTGGCGCCCTCCGGGGCATGCGAGGGGCTGCCTCTTGATCCGAGCGCGCGCTCGTGACATCACACGCGGCGCGCACTAGCTGCCTTTAAAAGCCGACTTAGTCTCTCAATATGTCTCCACCTGTGGAAGTTTGTGCAAGATTACCACGCTTCTCAGGTATACATTGTTCCTTTGTGAGTAGTCTACAGTACACTCCTGCTTGTTACTAGGTCCTTGTGATGCTCCCTTTACAGTATGATTCATTTAATAGTATGCAGCATTGCTGATCTATATATGCTGTCTAAATTTGTGCTGACACAGCACTGAAGACGTGCTTTCCCTTTACTATCTAACACTGTCTTTACTAGCCATCTGCTTATTGATTTCCATAGATTTTGACTCCAGTTTGGAGACAAATGCAATGTTTGGAGCTTTACACACTAGGCATGCTCATGACTCTTAATCTCAACCCAATTGACTAATATTCCCCATGTATATTTTGTTACTTCTAGTTATCCATTACATACAGTTGGCCTCTTAAAGCTGACAACTTTATATTCCTGAGTGAGAAGTGAGAGCAGCGCTTGTAAGTGCTGTAACCAGGTATTACCCTTTTTTTTTTTTTTTTCTTTATCCTTTTTTCCCCTCTCCTTTGCATTCAGCATCCGCATACTATATCTATATATACAATTTTCTCCTCTCCTTTAGTCATGCAGTTGGCAAAGTTGGGGCAGTTTGTGGATGTGCATTGTCCCCCCTCTTGGTGTGACGTCAGTTGGTTGGGCATTCTGGGCCTTTGGCTTGAGCGCAGTTCTGGACAGTGGGAGGTGATGTACTGAGAATTAATCAACTTCATCTAATACATTAAGTCATATGTACTGTGTTTGTGTTATTCTATATATGGTTCTCATCCTTATTGTCTTTTATTAGATTTGTAAAACGCTCTGGTTTGTTGTAGTCCCTGAAGAAGCCTCACCAGGCGAAACATGTTGGACGTTTATACAGACCCATGACCGTTGTAATTACCAAAACCAACCACACTGTTTATTGATATGTAAATGGACTGCTTTGTTGTTCCCTGTTGTTTTTAATTGCTATTGAAGCACCACATAGTGCTTCTTTTTATATGTGCATACTGAATAAATGTATATATTTTACTATTTCCGCATCTTTGGACATATCTTTGCACCGTTATAGTCCCATCACCTTCCTCCATTCCTTTCCTATTTCCATTTCCATTCCTCCCCTTCCTTCCCTTCCCTTTGATTTTCCCTACCCCCCTCCGGTTACCTACATTTATATTTAATTCAGTAAATGAACTATAGTCATGCACAGAATTGTTGTGTTTAAATTCCTAGGGCAGATACTTCCTGTCTACTTAATGGCCATGAATAGTTTATTAAAGGTACTGTAGTCCAGATACTGACTGTCTACTTAATAGCTAAGAATAGTTTATTTAAGATAACGTAGTCATACAAACACTTATTGAGTTTAAACTTACTGGGAGGATATAGATTGCCTTCTTAATGGCTATGGTCTTTATCCTGGCATTAACCTGTGAACTTTAGCTGACCTGCTTATTCCTAAGCCTGTAAAAAAGCAGACTAGTGTATTTACTGATTAAAGTGCCACCCTCTTTCAGGGCTCTTTGCAAACTCACTCACACACACATTGGTGCATGAAAGGCAGTTTGTATAACACAGAAACACTTGGCATGTGGCTTCAACCCCATTCAGATGAACAATGAATAAGAATGTTAGAACCTCGCTGCACCTAAAGTAAACTGAATGGGCTTCAAGACTATTGCACAGCTGCAATATTATTTGGATAGCATCCATGATAGCATAAAGCAAACTAGTTCTGCTACTTTTTATACCATCAAGATATTTAAGAGATTCCCTAATAAAAAGTAATGAGGGGTAGATAATAATATGACATCAATTTAAGAACAGCTTACTACATGTACCACTACTGGAAGAAAGGTATTGTTCACCGTATATGGTATGAATGTTATAACATACAAAAAATTTACATTACAATAAAAACATTTTTTAAATGCAAACCAACACTTTCTATGTAAGGTAACCATAGTAATCAAGATCAGTATCATAAACAAAGGAAATGCAATCAACACAAATTTAACAAGAATACAAAATACATGTTTAGCTCATTTAAAAATAAGAATGCACGCCATGACCTACGGCATTGGGAAATTTAAAAACCGTAGCTATTGCGGACTAAAAATATCTTAAACGGCAACAAATGTAAGAAAAAAGGTACAAAAAAATAATAAAAACAGATGAAAAGCAATCCTGGTTAACCTATCACCTGCCATTGATTACAGAGTACATTTTTAAACATGTTGTGTAGTACATAATGTAGTAAACATATGTCTTTCTTGGCTTGTCTTTAGTTATGTACTCTTCTTCATACTAAACACTGTAACCTCCAGATGTTATAAATCATTGGTGTTTGAAAGTGTTTTGCATCCACAGACATTCTTTCAACTGAAGCAATTTGTATAAGTTGCTCAACATCGACCATATGCATACATTAGCTTGTGTCTTTGCTAAATATACGTAAAATGGAAGAATGATACTTTGTTTTTCACCTTCTTAATCCTTTGTTGCTACTCATGGCTGCTGATCACCCGTAGCCACTTCCCGTCTACAGTCAGTGTAGTATATATAATACAGTTCAGAGTATATAGTGCAGTCAGTATAGTATATATAATACAGTTCAAAGTATATCGCGCTGTCAGTGTAGTATACAGTATCTGCACAAAAGTGAGTACACCCCTCACATTTTTGTAAATATTTTATTATATCTTTTCAAGAAAAGTGAGTACACCCCTAAGTGAAAATGTCCAAATTGGGCCCAATTAGCAATTTTCCCTCCCCTGTGTCATGTGACTCATTAGTGTTACAAGGTCTTAGGTGTGAATGGGATGCAATTGTGTTAAATTTGGTGTTATGGCTCTCACTCTCTCATACTGGTCACTGAAAGTTCAACATGGCACCTCATGGCAATGAACTCTCTGAGGATCTGAAAAAAAGAATTGTTGCTCTACATAAAGATGGCCTAGGCTATAAGAAGATTACCAAGACCCTGAAACTGAGCTGCAGCACGTGGCCAAGACCATACCGTGGTTTAACAGGACAGGTTCCACTCAGAACAGGCCTCGCCATGGTTTTCCAAAGAAGTTGAGTGCACGTGCTCAGCGTCATATCCAGAGAGTGTCTTTGGGAAATAGAAAGAGTGCTGCCAGCATTGCTGCACAGGTTGATGGAGTTGGGGGTCAGCCTGTCAGTGCTCAGACCATACTGCCGTACACTGCATCAAATTGGTCTGCATGGCTGTTGTCCCAGAAGGAAGCCTCTTCTAAAGAAGATGCACAAGAAAGCCCGCAAACAGTTTGCTGAAGACAAGCAGACTAAGGACATGGATTATTGGAACCATGTCCTGTGGTCTTATGTGACCAAGATAAACTTATTTGGTTCAGATGGTGTCAAGCGTGTGTGGTGGCATCCAGATGACGAGTACAAAAACGTGTCTTACCTACAGTCAAGCATGGTGGTGGGAGAGTCCTGGTCTGGGACTGCCTGAGTGCTGCTGACACTGGGGAGTTACAGTGCATTGAGGGAACCATGAATGCCAACATGTACTGTGACATACTGAAGCAGAGCATGATCCCCTCCATTCGGACACTGGGACACTGGACAGTATTCCAACATGATAAGGACCCCAAACACACCTCCAAGATGACCACTGCCTTGCTAAAGACATTGAGGGTAAAGGTGATGGACTGGCCAAGCATGTCTCCAGACTTAAACCTTATTGAGCATCTGTGGGGCATCCTTAAACGGAAGGTGGAAGACCGCAAGGTCTCTAACATCCACCAGCTCCATGATATTGTCATGGAGGATTGGAAGAGGACTCCACTGTCAACCTGTGAAGCTTTGGTGAACTCCATTCCCAAGAGGGTTAAGGCAGTGCTGGAAAATAATGGTGGCCACACAAAATATTGACACTTTTGGGCCCAATTTAGACATTTTCACTTAGGGGTGTACTCACTTTGTTGCCAGCGATTTAGACATTAATGGCTGTGTTATTTTGAGGGGACGGCAAATTTACACTGTTATACAAGCTGTACACTCACTTCTTTACATTGTAGCAAAGTGTCATTTCTTTTTGTGCTGTCACATGAAAAGATATAATAAAATATTTACAAAAATATGAGGGGTATACTCACTTTTGTGAGAAACTATATATACACTGCATTCTGTGTAGACTATATATAAAGTGCATTCAGTGTACAGTATATTATACAGTCAGTGCAGGCAGTGTGAGAATATATATATATATATATATATACAGTTTAATACATACATATATATATATATATATATATATATATATGCTGCATTCAGTGCAGACTATATATACAGCGCATTTGGGGTGTACAGTATATAGTACACTTCAGGCGGTGTATTGATATATATATATATATATATATATATACAGTCTCGTATATACAGTATCTCACAAAAGTGAGTACACCCCTCAGATTTTTGTAAATATGTTATTACATCTTTTAATGTGACAACACTGAAGAAATGACGCTTTGACACTTTGCTACAATGTAAAGTAGTGAGTGTACAGCTTGTATAACAGTGTAAATTTGCTGTCCTCTCAAAATAACTCAACACACAGCCATTGATGTCTAAACCGCTGGCAACAAAAGTGAGTACACCCCTAAGTGAAAGTGTCCAAATTGGGCTCAATTATTCCCTACCTAAGTGTAATGTGACTCGTTGGTGTTACAAGGTCTCAGATGTAAATGAGGAGAAGGTGTGTTAAATGTGGTGTTATCGCTATCATGCTGGTCACTGGAAGTTCAACATGGCACCTCATGGCAAAGAACTCTCTGAGGATATGAAAAAAAGAATTGTTGCTCTACATAAAGATGGCCGAGGCGATCAGAAGATTGCCAAGACCCTGAAATTGAGCTGCAGCATGGTGGCCAAGACCATACAGCAGTTTAACAGGACAGGTTCCATTCAGAACAGGCCTCGCCATGGTCGACCAAAGAAGTTGAGTGCACATGCTCAGCGTTATATCCAGAGGTTGTCTTTGGGAAATAGACGTATGAGTATTGCCAGCACTGCTGCAGAGGTTGAAGGGATGGGGGGTCAGCCTGTCAGTGCTCAGGCCATATGCCGCACACTGCATCAAATTGGTCTTCATGGCTGTCATCCCAGAAGGAAGCCTCTTCTAAAGATGATGCACAAGAAAGCTTGCAAACAGTTTGCTAAAAACAAGCAGACTAAGGACATGGATTACTGGAACCATGTCCTGTGGTCTGATGAGACCAATATAAACTTATTTGGTTGAGATGGTGTCAAGCATGTGTGGTGTGTACCAGTTGAGGAGTACAAAGACAAGTGTGTCTTGCCTACAGTCAAGCATGGTGGTGGGAGTGTCATGGTCTGGGGCTGCATGAGTGCTGCTGGCACTGGGGAGCTACAGTTCATTGAGGGAACCATGGATATCAACATGAACTGTGACATACTGAAGCAGAGCATGCTCCCCTCCCTTCAGAGACTGGGCCGCAGCGCTGTATTCCAACATGATAACGACACCAAACAAACCTCCAAGGTGACCACTGCCTTGCTAAAAAATCTGAGGGTAAAGGTAACGGACTGGCCAAGCATGTCTCCAGACCTAAACCCTATTGAGCATCTGTGGGGCATCCTCATACAAAAGGTGGAGGAGTGCAAGGTCTCTAACATCCATCAGCTCAGTGATGTCATCATGGAGGAGTGGAAGAGGACTCCAGTGGCTACCTGTGAAGCTCTGGTGAACTCCATACCCAAGAGGATTAAGGCAGTGCTGGAAAATAATGGTGGCCACAAAAAATATTGACACTTTGGGCCCAATTTGGATATTTTCAAGTAGGGTGTACTCACTTTTGTATGCCAGCAGTTTAGACATTAATGGCTGTGTGTTAAGTTATTTTGAGGGGACTGCACATTTACACTGTTATACAAGGTGTATGCGTACTACTTTACATTGTAGCAAAGTGTCATTTCTTCAGTGTTGTCACATGAAAAGATAGAATAAAATATTTACAAAAATGTGAGGGGTGTACTCACTTTTGTAAAATACTGTATATATGTATATACATATACAATGCAATCAGTGTAGACTATATATACAGTGTATTCGGTGGTGTACAGTATATAATACAGTGTAGTGCGGTGTTCAAAAAAATCCCCATCATGTCTGGAAGGCCACCAAGGAGAGGCAGGCACTCCCAGGCCACTAAAAGAAGGCAAGCAGCCTCTGGGTCTACAATGAAAAGTGGTGGTGGCAGACATTGTGCATCCTCTGCAGGTGGGTCACGCGTGTCTTTTTTTTGCTGTTGGCCATGTTATTGAGCCACAACATGCAGAAGAGTTGGTGGAGTGGATAACTAAGCCGCCCTCATCCTCCCCATCCTCTGTCACTCAGGCTCATACTAGTTTGTCTTCCAACGCAGCTGCAATCTATGTCTGAAGCGGATCAAGCGCGGCCAGAACAGCAGCCGTTGGGAACCACATGCTTGACAAGACATATGACGACCTGCCGTGCAGTCCTTTGGCAAAAGCACCTCAAAGACCCAAATCATAAAACAAGGCGGACTTCTCCTTGCTCCTCATCTGTGACCTCAATCCCTACTATACTTTCAGCCCTCTCAAAAGCCAGCACTGAAAGGAATGAAGGTATAGCAATGGGTGCCACAAGTACTTGCAGCCAATCTGCTAGCAGTACACCACAAGTTGATTTCAGCAGGCAAATTTCCCTACTCCAGTTGCTGAACTGTAAAAAAAAATATTGTCCCAGCTATCCACATGTTCAGCGTCTAAATGCTAGCTTGGCCAAATTGCTAGCACTACAACTGCTGCCTTTTCAGCTGGTAGACTCTGCCCCCTTTCATGAATTTATGGAATGTGCTGTACCACAGTGGCAGGTTCTAAGAAGACAATAATTTTCATGTAAGGACATTCCAGCTCTCTACCATCATGTGAAAGGCAATGTTTTGGCCTCCTTGGACAGGACGGCCAGCAACAAGGTTCACATTACCACTGACTCATGGTCCAGAAGACATGGTCAGGGATGTTACCTTTCCTTCTCGGTGCACTGGGTAACTCTGCTGACAGCTGGGAAGGATGCAGGGCAGGGTTCTGTGTTGGAGCTAGTTCCGCCTCCTTGCCCCCCAAAAAATGGTGATGATTCTGCCACATCTGCATCCTCCACCACATCCTCTTCTTTTTCCTCTGTGGCCTCTTCTGCAGAAGTGTCCTCTGAACCAGCAGTGCTCCCTCAGCATTGTCAGGAACTACCTCCTCCCAGCCACGTACAACTCCTTGGGTTTCTGGAGACTGAAAACAATCCCTACATCCATGCTGACACAATCCTCCTCCTCCTCTTCTTCCTGTGTGTTTGGTGGCCCTGCAGAAATGCTATCTTCATAAAGAGGGCCATGAGAGGAAAGGAACTCCTCCTCTTCCTCCTTCTGTTCCGCCTCAAGTGAACTGTCCATGATTCCACAAAGTGTGTGCTCCAGCAGGAAGACTAGAGGGACAGTGTCACTGATGCATGGATTGTCACTGCTCACCATCTGTTAGGAAAAAGGACTTTCTGGCCGTTTCTGGCATCCCGTGCTTGTGAGGATGGACCACTGGCCGGAACTTGCTCAATATGCAGGGAAAAGGAATTGTAGCTCTAGGTGAGTCCGTTTTACCTTTTTCTTTTCCCATGGACATGGCGGCGAGCCAAGAACGGCACCCGGACACACAACAGATTTTCTCCCCACCAGCTTGAGCAGTGCACTCCTTTTGTTTGTTCACATTTAGCTCTAGGTGAGTGAACAAGACAAATCAATCCCAAGAGTGTGAATGCTTGATGCGGTCGGGTGCATGCCCTGTCACTGCAAGCAGTATAGCAGGTAAAGGAGAAATATGGAATGGCAGCACTCCCTCCAAGATTAAAAGGATAGAGGTTTCACACTACTCAAAGTGCTTTGTCAAAACCAACCAACCAACCAACCATTGGTTTTGACAAAGCACTTTGAGTAGTGTGAAACACGTCAACCTCTGTCCTCCCCCACCTGTATCCCCTATTTTTGTGCTCATTTTTTCAATAAAATTTTTTGCATCAATCTTGGAGGGAATGCTGCCATTCTGGATTTTTCCTTTACTTGCTCAATATGCAGTCGAGCTACTGGCCTGTCCTGCATCCAGCATGCTTTCTGAATGGACATTTAGTGCTGCTGGATGGTTCGTAATGGATAAAAGAGTGTGCCTGTCTACAAACTCCAGTGATAGACTCACTTTTAAAAAAATGAATCAGTCCTGGGTCAGCAGCTATCAAGTCCCTCATGCTGATGTAACTGATTGAATTTGCTAGGGATCTGGGATCCCTTGAAGACTGCCTATGCTGCCTATCCTATTCCTCCTGAATCCTGATTATGCTAGCTTCCAACAATATTTTGGGCTTAGGGCACCACCAACTCCCAAGGCCCAATTTTTCTGCACCTATTTAACATGGGCATGCCATTACAATTTTTAAAATAATTTTCAACATCAGGGCCCGTTCCTGAGCCCAACAAGAGTAACTGTCAGGGGTTACAGTGTTCTGCCACCACCAACACCCAAGGCCCAATTTTTATGCACCTGTTTGACTGGGGCATGTCATTACAATTTTATAGAGTGCAGTCCCCGTAGTATATATAATACATTTGGGGGCATGGCTTGGCGCACAGCGAGGATGGTCACAGCTTAGAAGAGCTCCTCACACCCACGCCCAGCAAAAGCTCTTATAGCCTGATACGGCCGACAATTCCGGCTATGGGAAGATGGGACAAGCTGAGCAAAGGTCCCGCTTCTCGCAGCTCACTTTCCGCACTGGGAAATTTCAGACGTATTCCTCACGCAGACGCCGCTTACCAGAGGCCACACTGGAACCAAGATGGCGCCGGCAAGGAGGGAGGCAGACCACAGCAAGAACTCGCTATCGGCTTCCAAGGATCTGGTGAGAGATACTGAGCAAATTGACCACCCGCTGCAGCTGTCTGAAATACACCAGATAGCAGCTGATATTAAGAGCATGTTCTCTTCTGCTATCACTGAACTGAGAGCAGACATACTCTCACTGTCTGAACGCATGTCCAGTGTAGAGAGAGCGGACACTAAAAGGGACAGGGCGATTGACAATCTACAAAACACCATTTCATCACACACAATGCATTTAATTCAAATGAACAGGCACTTGGAGGACTTGGTGTTCAATGGGATACTGGAGCGGCCCAGGGGGGATGTCATTGACTTTGTGAGAGCACACAGATCATTGACTACTCGTCCAGTGGACACAGAGCCACCTAGGGACATTATCTGTTGTTTACAAAGTTTTCCTCTCAAAGAAGAAATACTATCAAAAGCGAGATGTAATGAACAAATTCTGTTCAATGACAGCCCTGTGTCCCTTTTTCAAGATCTCTCTCATATTACATTAAAAAACAGACGTGCAATGCGGCCCCTTTTGGCACTGCTGAGAGAAACGGAGATCCCATACAGATGACGCTTCCTCTTCACCTTGAATGACACCTATAAAGGCAAACAATACTATCTCCATATGCCAAATGAGCTGAACACCATTTGCACTCAGTTGGGCCTACCGGTGGTCAATCTACTGGAATGGTACCAAGAATTTCTGGAACCAGCACATTGTGCTACAGCGCAATCTTCCCCACAAAATTCACCGGCCAAGCTGCCCTCTTCAAAGAAACCTAAATACAATAAACATACAGGCTCTCAATATGGCAAATCGACATATGCTGTCAAGAATAACAGGTATCGAGAGGCCACCTGAGTTAACACAGTATGATGTGGGACTTCTTTTTACCCCCACCTGTTGAGATAAAACCTCATATACAACACACCTTTCTGTAATGACTTGGATTGACTAACATATGCTATTTTAAACCCAGTTGGAAATAACATTTCATGAGTGAGGTCATAACTATTTGATGTTGATTTTTCATTGCTTCATTGGGACATACTTCTCATGACTATACAAAGCATTTGCAAGAAGTGCGGGCTAGAGTTGAGCGAACCCGAACTGTAAAGTTCAGGTCCGTACCGAACTTTGGGGTGCCCGTGACCCGGACCAGAACCCGGACATTTGAAAAAAGTTCGGGTTCGGGTTCTGGGTTCGGGTATTTGATCACGCATGTCGAATAGCTGCAGGACAGTGTTTTCATTTTCTTTCCACGTGTTTTGAAGACTTGTGGAAAAAATTAACCATTCTAAAGACTCATAATCCTCACAGAATATACATTGGGGTGTTTGCTTTCCAAAATGGGGTCATTTTGTGGGTAATTCCATTGTCCTGGTGCTCCAGGGCCTTCAAAATGTAATAGGTGGTTAGGAAATTAGATGTGAAATTTCTGCTCTTAGAATGCCTGACGGTGCTCCCTGCATGTTGGACCTCTCTATGTGGCCAGGCTGTGTAAAAGTTTCACTCATGTGGTATTGCCATACTCGGGATGAGTTGCAGAATATATTTTGGGGGGTAATTTTTGCTATGTACATGCTATGTGTTAGAAATATCTTATAAATTGACCACCTTGTGTAAACATAAAAGCGTTTTCATTTTCTTTACACGTATTTCGAAGACTTGTGGAAAAAAATGAACCATTCAAAAGACTCATAATGCCTCATAGATTATATGTTGGGTTGTTTGCTTTCCAAAATGGGGTCATTTTGTGGGTAATTCCATTGTCCTGGTGCTCCAGGGCCTTCAAAAATGTAATAGGACGTTAGGAAATTAGATGTGAAAATTCTGCTCCTAGAATGCATGACGGTGCTCCCTGCATGTTGGACCTCTCTATGTGGCCATGCTGTGAAAAAGTCTCACACATGTGGTATCGCCATACTTGGGGCGAGTAGCAGAATGTATTTTGGGGTGTAATTGGAAGTATGCATATGCTGTGTATGAAAAATAACTTGTTGTTATGACAATTTTGTGCAAAAAAAATAATAATTTCTTAATTTTCCCAAGAATTGTGGGGAAAAAGTACAACTTCAAAAAACTCATCCTGGCCTCTTAATAAATACCTTGGAATGTCTACTTTGCAAAACGGGGTAATTTGGGGGGTATTTGTACATTCCTGACATTTCAGGGCCTCAAGAAATGAGATAGGCCATCAGTGCATCAGGTGTGATTAATTTTCAATGATTGGCACCATAGATTGCAGTCTCTATAACTTTCACACAGACCAAATAATATACACTTATTTGGGTTATTTTTACCAAAGATAGGTAGCAGTATAGGTTTTGGCCGAATTTATGAAAAAAAATTACTTATTTGCAAATTTTTTTCACAGAAACTAAAAAAAAGTGTTTTTTTTTCAAAATGTCAGTTTTTCAGGCGGACCCAAACGGACGCTCCATTGTGCTCTATGGAGCGGCGGATGTCAGCGGTGACATGTCCGCTGACACCCGATCCGCTCCGATCCGCCAGAAACAGACGGATGGAAGCCCTATTTTCCATCCGCCTGGCGAATCGGATCGGATGAGCACAGACACACGGTCCGTGCTCATCCGATTCTCCATAGAGGAGAATGGAGCTCTGACGGGTCAGTCTCTGCACAGAGTGCAGAGACTGTCCTGTCATCCGTCGGCTCAGCGGAGATAAAGGGACGGATCCCCGCTGAGCAGCGGAGCCCGTCAAAACGGACTCCGCATGTGTGAAAGGACCCTAAGAGAAAATTCTTTACCTATGTCCTTTTTCATTTGAGCATGGATGAACTTGTAACAATGGTCTGAGATTGTGTCAAATGTTTATAAAATAAGGATATCCCTTTCTAAGAAATCAAGAGATTGTGAATTTACACAAACCAAATTATTTAAATAAGGAACTATTTTCACCACAATGTCTCCAGCAGGCTGGAGAGTGGAAACTAATTTTGTGCATTCTGTGCGGAGTAATATACTAGACATGTGCATGGCGAAAAAATTTGTTTTGTTTTGTTTTGTTTCAATTCGTTACTCTAGTTATTTAGTTTTGCTAAATTTGGTTTGATTTGTTCAATTTATACTCAGGATATGTATTCGGAATTCATATTTGGAATTCGATTTGTGTTATGTATTTTTCAAATTTTCTGTTTTTTTTTATTCAAAACGTTCAAATTGATACATTTTGAAACGGTTGTATCAAAAACTTTACATTTTTTTTTATTCAAATGTGGCAAAATGAACAAACAAAAGAAAAAGCTTCATCAAATAATTACAATTACTCCTTATATCCCCTTTGACAAAAACAGCATTATTTCGAAATGGTACTCTAATAACACATACAGTCTTTGATTTCAGCAATATATGTACAGTTAAAATGCGACTGGAGTTCGATGTAAAATTTGATTCAAATTTCAGTCCGAATTTCTGAAATTCAGACACATTTTGTTTTCGTTATTCGGAGCATTCAGTAAAATTTGTTTATATTGTAATTCAGTATTCGGATATATCCAAATCTTCGAATAATGAAAAATGTGTCCGAATATAAATTAGGAACGAAACAAACTGCACATGTCTATAATATACCATAGATGGACAATTTTTGTAGAAATTCCCATTAATTAGTACAGAGTGAGGACAGAAACAATAAAGTGAGTGTTCTATACCACTGGTCCTTTTTTCATTTGAGCATGGATGAACTTGTAACAATGGTCTAAGATTGTGTCAAATGTTTATAAAATAAGGATATCCCTTTCTGAGAAATAAAGAGATTGTGAACATTAGACCTGTGCAATTTGTTTTGTTCTGAATTAGTTTTTTGTCAAAATTTGGAAATATTCGTTAATTCGGAAATATCGGAATAATGAAAAACCGGTTCACGATTTTTTCTGAAAACAAATTTTTCAGCGTGCGGCGGGCATGAGAACACGCCGCCGGCGGCACGCTCTCGCCCGCTACAGCACACACGCGAGCCGCCGTTCATAGACGGCGATTTGCGGGACGCTGCCACTCTGCAACAATAAATGTACGCGAGTTGGACGGGAACCCCGATGCCTTATTACAGGGTTTTCCTGTATTCAAGTTACCTTCATTCATTTGAACTTTGTTTTAATATACTTCACTTTGGTTCCTGTTTTGCCCACTGCTGGGGCTACATAGCCACCCTCCTATTTGGGGGCTCGATCATATCTACTAACACTAATTGCCTTCTCTCTATTCCACCACCTAAAGATCACCCAGCAACAACCACTAAATTAATTCCTCAGGCCTCTATGGCACTTAAATTTATGCCTTTTAATGCGTGAGGTCTCAACAGCTCCTTCAAAAGGTGGGCTCTCAGGAAAGAAACACTCTCCCAGCGATGTGATGTTATGTGCATCCAAGAAACTCACTTCATGAACTCCAAAGTGCCAAACTGCTCTCATGCTAAGTTTCCCATTTTTTTTGGAAAATAGTTCCTTAAAAAGAAAAGGTGTATTAATAACAGTTAAGGACTTAATTGCCTTTAAATTGATTGAAATATATACTGACAAACTAGGGCGGTTTATTATTTTAGTTGCTGAGTTCAATAATATGGCTCTTACTTTTTTTTCCCTAATTTTATTTTAGGTTTTTCAATATAGTAACATTTCATTACAAAAAAAAATCCATAATACATTCCACAATTATAGCCTCTCCCTCCCCTCCCAGTTCCTGTCTCATTGGGTATCTAAACATTTCCCAAGTGAACTTTCTAGTTCAAAAGATGTCCTGTCTGGCATAAGTCCTGGCGTTTCTATCCATGTATTCCATATTCTTTCAAATCTACCACTGTTTCCTCTTCTTAAATAAACCAATCTCTCTCTTATTATTATATTATTACCTATATTCTGCCATTCTGCTATTGGTGGTGCCTTAGGGTTTAGCCAGTTCCCGGTGATCGCCTTCCTAGCTTGATACAGACTTCTCATGACTACTAGTCTCATGTTCCCCGTACCTACACTTTGCTCCACATATCCCAAAATGCAAGTTGTCGGGTCTAGACTAAGCTGTATTCCAAAGACTTGATTTATTTTATGCAGCACTGCCTCCCAATATCTATGTAACTTGGGGCACCTCCATAGCAAAATCAAATCAAATCACATACTACACCTTCACATCTAGGGCAAGGTGCCTCCGAGCGTCTCCCAAACAGGAACATTTTTGGAGTATAAAATGCCCTGTGGAGCTGCGTAAGCTTTTGGGCTGTTGAGAGAGATAATTGATCTATTGAGGCCACTATACCTTTCCATTGTACATCTGTTAATTTTCCTACATCCTCTTCCCATTTCATTCTGCTTGTTAACTGAGAGTTTTTTTCTAGTACTTTTAGATATATATTATGATAACAAAAGTCAGCCCCTTCAGGGTCATAGCATTCACTAGGTCTGTCAATAGGGGCATATTACATCGTGTTAAGCGCTCATCTTTAAACTGTACTGATAAGTAGTGTTGAGCGAACCCGGACTGTAACGTTCGGGTCCGTACCGAACTTTCGGGTGTCCGGGGCACGGACCCGGACATTTCAAAAATCGTTCGGGTTCGGTCCGGGGTTCTGCTATTTTACTCCACGTGTTGAGAAGCTGCAGGGCAGCCAATCAACAAGCGTTTCACTGGTTTGCCCTTAGAAGCCATCACAGCCATGCCTACTAATGGCATGGCTGTAATTGGCCAGTGCATCATGTGACCCAGCCTCTTTATAAGCTGGAGTCACAGTGCTGCAGTCACATGCTCTTTGGGTTAGTGTAGGGAAAGGAAGCTGAAAGCGTGAGGGAGAGATTTGAGACATTTTAAGACCTGATCCTGCATCCTGAGATAGATTACTTTACTACTGCTGTCTGTGCTGTTGCTCTGAGGACAGATAGCAGAAATTAGAGATT